>CATOUR010000286.1:0-39663 GCA_951848785.1 Callosobruchus maculatus
AATTACAATCTTCCAAGATATACTCAAGCTTACTACTAATTAATCCTTTTTCCTTGTTTTATGTCCTGTTTTTGTCCTATTTATAATAGAAACGGCAGTTATTTATATATATTAATGTCATATTTATCTAGATATGGACCTAAAACTGGGGCATTCTAACAGGCACGTGTGGCCATGACAAAGCTTACTAAAATATGGCGTGACCATAACATCACTAAAGCTACCAAAATGTCGCTGGTTCAGTCTCTTGTGTGCTCCATATTTTTGTATGCCCCGGAAACTTGGACTGTTTAAAAAGGCAGGCGAGCTCGCATAGATGCTTTTGAAATGTGGACGTGGTGGAGAGCTTATACCGCCCATCGAACTGACGTTTCCATACTGGATGAGCTCGGTAATCCAAAGAGACCATCTTCCATTGTGTTGACGAGAATGCTTACCTTCTTCGGACATATACACAGAAGCGATAATATGGAGGAACTTATAGTTCAGGGTAATGCCCCGAGTGGGCTGGCACCGTGCCGTTCTCCTACACACTGCGTGGATACGAAGAAACAGTTGCTGGATATGAGTATCGAGAGCGCCACTGAACTAACAGTAAATCGCGAACGATGGCGAGCTATAGTTATTAAAACTAATGAATATATTCGTGTCGGCAATACTCTAGCTCCGACGTTTTACGAGTTCACAACATGTCCGGTTAAGACATAATCGCATCGGACAATATTTAATGTCCTTGTTTTTACTTATTTTCTCTACCTCTTTTTAGACTCGACATAATAATGTCGATCGCTACATGAGGGAAACCTCCCGCTTCCCTTACCTTATGCCGCGCTGGTCAGTTTATAGTCCGGGATCCCAGGCCCATTTTCCACTACTTACTACTAACAAGCTAATTTGCGTGAGTAGCTTCATTTTGATGAGACGCCCAACTTTTTCCTCTACAAAAATTCTCGATTGTGGTAGCTAACAGGGGTAGCAGGGATGAAATATGTCAATTTGAC
Source organism: Callosobruchus maculatus (assembly GCA_951848785.1). Taxonomy (NCBI): domain Eukaryota; kingdom Metazoa; phylum Arthropoda; class Insecta; order Coleoptera; family Chrysomelidae; genus Callosobruchus; species Callosobruchus maculatus. The sequence continues at coordinate 1,002 of CATOUR010000286.1, forward strand.
GAGTGTCAAAAATTAATTACTAACAGTTAGTTTTTTCAACTAAATCTTAAGAATGTGATCAACCTTATTAGAAAAAATGTTTTGTCCTACAAAATCTATGGGTTTGATCACATTGTCCCCCTCCATCCAACATGTACCAATAACAAGGTCATACTAATTTATTACTAACAGCCTGATTTTTTCACTATTGCTTCGTTAATATTTATACATTTGACAGCAACATTGTCCTACAAATCACGTGGTATGTTATCCCGGTCCTACGACCAGAAGTTGTTAATACCACAAGACCATTTTTTTCATTACTAACTGTAGGACAAAATATCACATAATAGATTACTGTGTTCTCTGACCAAACGAAATAATGTCCTACAAGAAAACAGGTATGTATCATTAGTCCGACAAGAATTGTCATTTTTCTACTTGTATTATAAAATGTAATCCTTGCCGAAATCTATAATAATATACTACTACTACTAAGCTAATTTTGGCGTGAGTAGCTTCCTTTAGATGAGACGCCCAACTTTTTTCTTTATAAAAATTCTTGATTGTGGTAGCTAACAGGGGTAGCAGGGATAAAATATGTCAATTTGACGAGCTTCAAAAATTAATTACTAACTGTTAGTTTTTTAATTGAATTTTAAGAATGTAATCAACATTATTATAAAAAATATTATATATACAGCCTGATTTGTTCACTATTGCTTCCGTTGATATTTATAAGATTAGACAGCGACACTGTCCTATAAATCACGTGGTATGTTATCCTGGTCCTTACGCTCAGAAGTTGTCAATACCACATTTTTTCATTACTAACTGTAAGATAAAATATCACATAATAGGCTAACTGCGTTCTCTGTCCAAAGGAAATAATGTCCCAGAAGAAAACAAGTATGTGCCGTTAGTCCGACAAGAATTGTCATTTTTCTACTTGTATTATAATTATAAAGTGTAATGTTTGCCCGAAATCTATAAGAAATAACTTCATTATCTACTGTATTTAAGTACAAATATTTATTTTAACATATGCAAAAATTAATTTCTTCAGCATCAGACTCATCTGACAAATCTTCATCTCCGCTAGTGAATTCACTATCGTCTTCATCTCTTTCATCTCCCTCATTTTCATTATTCGTGATATCTGTGTATACTATTTTTGCTTCATGTCTGACCTTTACACAATGTTATATACAATCTTCCGGAAATAAACGTATTTATATCTTCCGGAAATAAACGTATTTATCTATCTAAATAATGCTCACATGTTGGAAAAAAAAACTGCTCAAGCAAATCTTTGCATGGACACCCTTATGGTCCATACCAACTTGGAATACATGATACACAATGCTCTGCAGTTAGTAATAAGGATTATTTCAGAGCGTAGGACCCGGATAACATACCAATCAATTTGTGGGACAATGTGGCTGTTAAATTATTTAAGTATTAACTAAGCTACCGTGAAATATAAGTTAGTAATCATTTTTTATGACCTCCTGTTTGGCGTGTGTTGAATTTTTTTACGACAAATATTTGTTTTATAATGTTGATTACTTCCTTAAGATCTGACTAAAAGGACCCACCGTTAATAATTTATTTTTATATTTCGTTAAATTGACATACTTTATCCCTGCTACCCCTGTCAGCTACCACAATCGAGAATTTTCATACAGAAAATTGTTGGACGTCTCATCGCAACGAAGATATCCACGAACATTAGACTTGGTAGTCATTATTTTTACACCCGGGATTTGTACTACAACTTCTGAGCGTAGGACCAGGATAACATACCACGTGATTTGTAGGACAATGTTGCTGTCAAATTGTATAAATATTAGCGAAGCAATAGTTAAAAAATCAGGCTGTTAGTAATAAATTTGTATGACCTTGTTATTGGTACATGTTGGATGGAGGGGGACAATGTGATCAAACCATTGATTTTGTAGGACAAACATTTTTTCTAATAAGGTTGATCACATTCTTAAGATTCAGTTGAAAAACTAACTGTTAGTAATTAATTTTTGACACTCGTCAAATTGACATATTTCATCCCTGCTACCCCTGATAGCTACCACAATCGAGAATTTTTGTAGAGGAAAAGTTGGGCGTCTCATCGCAACGAAGATATCCACGAACATTAGACTTGATAGTCATTATTTTTACACCCGGGATTTGTACTACAACTTCTGAGCGTAGGACCAGGATAACATACCACGTGATTTGTAGGACAATGTTGCTGTTAAATTGTATAAATATTAACGAAGTAATAGTGAAAAAATCAGGCTGTTAGTAATAAATTTGTTTGACCTTGTTATTGGTACATGTTGGATGGAGGGGGACAATGTGATCAAACCATAGATTTTGTAGGACAAACATTTTTTCTAATAAGGTTGATCACATTCTTAAGATTTAGTTGAAAAACTAACTGTTAGTAATTAATTTTTGAGACTCGTCGAATTGACATATTTCATCCCTGCTACCCCTGTTAGCTACCACAATCGAGAATTTTTGTAGAGGAAAAAGTTGGGCGTCTCATCAAAATGAAGCTACTCACGTAAAATTAGCTTGTTAGTAGTAAGTAGTGAAAATGGGCCTGGGATCCCGGACTATTACGATTGTCACATAGTACCTTGACGGCAAAAGATCTGATGCTACGATTTTGACAACTATACAGGGTGTTTCCTAATTGAATGTCAATATTTATGGGGGTGATTTTTGGATCCATTTTAAGAAGAAAACTTCATATGAACGTATGTCCTAAACACCTTATCTTTTGAGATTCAGGGTGACAAAGTTTTCAAAAATAAATAATTTATTATGAATATCTACAATACCGCTTCAGATATTTTGATGAAATTCGTGATGCATGTACTACGAATCAAGAGGCATTTTTTACTGTATCACTGTTTCTTAAATTTCTACCAGTGGCGTTCGTACGTAATTTGACTTGCCTATTTTGGCAGACGTTGATGGTACGCCACTGATTTCTTCTAACACAAAGATTAATTTTGAAATTCCCACTCATTTCCAACCAAAGCTGAACACTTGATTTTTTACAATCCGAAGCACGGTTTTCGTGACAATATCGCCATGCAGAGACATGCGTAGATTTTATTTTTCCAGATGAAACCTGTGCGTAGGACTAAAAAAATGCAAGATGTCAAACCTGCTCATAATTGAATACACATTTCAATTTTCTTTTATTTTAAGAAAAGTCAGTGGCGTCCCACTGACTGTCTGAATAATATTTGGGGCTATATTATTTGGGCCGGCACTGGTTAAAATCGAGACTTTTTTGTGAAAGTTGTCAAAAAAATCTAGTCTTTAGTTATCAATCAGTGGCCATAATCACAGGATGTAAATAATGTTGTTAGAAGACTGTTCTTTTTTAAATAATTCAACTTTTACACTTGTAATGAAATAACAGAACATTCCGTGTTATGTACCGATTTACAACAAAATTGATAATGGAAGCGCGAATGCTTTGAGACATAAAATAAATATCCAGCATGCTCTGTTGTTTTTCTGTTTTTCGATAAATACGATCCTTATGCAAATAAATGGTGCATACCTAGGATTGCTATAGTACTTGAAACAAATGAATGGGTCGTAATAGCTTTCGCGATTGTTCGTGGCAACTAAAGACATATTGTTTTCAGACAATTACGTACCGTTATAATTCGTCGAAGCCGGGCGATCGCATTTTTGTTTATTGTATTACGCCACTGATTGTTTACGTTGTGAAGAAATATACTGGGAAGGTGTAACTGTAGAAAATATCACTGTAAACGTAAATATGCACTATATTCAATTTGTGGTATTATTATCTTATCTATTGCTACTCTAAAAAATGTACAAAAGCAATTATTTGAGGTAAGACGTAACTATAACAAAATAAACAAATAAACTAGAAATTACTGGTATTTTTAATGGTAAGTCGTTGGACGGTGCTCTTGAATCTCCAAGTGATGCCCAGTTAGTGGTCCTATAGACTACGTGTCATGATTGGTGTGACTGACAGTTATGAGACCATTGCCATTGCTTCGATTATTTTAGTGTGCATAAAAATAGCGTTTCTTTGAGTATGTCTAACGAAGGAAACTATAAACAAATAAAAACTATCACTAGTAATTAGTATTGTGCAGTTTTCCAGGAAGACATATGTGTCATGTCGACTTGTCGAAATCAAGGCCTTAACAGGACTATTGTGATTCCTTTGGACTCCCAGGCCGCTTTAAAGGGCTTGCACTAGTCTGGAACTCTTTCAATATTCTCAGTTTACTAGCTTCAAGCAAATCTATAAATACAGGGTGTTTCATAAGTTGGGCCTTTTTTTCATACACTGGATAGTACTCGCCAAAATGAGTGATTGTCCCGGTAACATATAAAGGAAATATTTAGAGAAAACAAGATACTGACCATTATAGAAATCCTCAATTCTTAGTTCGTCCCTGGGCAAATGAAGGCAGCGCTAGTGGTGCCGATGCCGGTGAGAAAATACTAAAACAGGCAGTTCGTCATACGTCGCGTTGCTGTGGCATAGTGTACTAGAGTGCTTGACTTGCTACATCTGACGATTGGACTTTAAAAACAACAACAATGGTGCACGCTTATAACAATAATGAACTGGTGGACATGATTTTATTGTACGGTGAGTATAGTCAAAATACCTCTGCGGCTTCGCGAGTTTATGCCGATGGTTTCCCTAACCGTACTCACCCTGCACCTCGTCGATTTGTCTCGCTCGTGCAAAGAGTTAGAGACACAGGATGTCTCAGTCCACATCGTGGTGGATACGCTGGAAGACCTAGAGAACCTCGTAAGGTCCAAATTGAAAAAGACATCGTAAATCGTACTTTTACCTGTAAGACGCCTGCCGCAGGACCGTACTTACAACTTCCGTAGCTACCAAATAGTGAGTACTTGCTTGAAATTTTTTTACTGTTGTGCTGCTGGTTCACCGTGTATTAGCTTTGCCGTTTCAAGGGCCGTTGCTTCTAAAGAGGAAAGTCCCAACTTTTAGAACACCCTATATTGGTACGCAAGTATTGGTGGTGATGAGTGTGCAGACGAGCTTGCAAGAAATGGCGCGAACATGCCAGTTTTCGGTAAAGAAGCAACACGCCAGCAAAGCTACCCGCCCACGAGGTTATCAGTCAATGGTCCAAGAGCAGAGAAATTAGTGTAGAGAGGAACATCGCCAGCTTTGGTGAGCTTGATCAAGCACTAAGTAAAAAGCTGGTTACGGGCTCATACCCAACAAGCAAAGTCATATTTATAGGTATTGTATAAGTACCTATAAAGGAGAAACCGAGAAAACCAACTCAGTGTATAAGCGATTTTTAAACCCTAATACGACACCTATAGAACCAAAAAGGGCCCATTTTTATGCAACGTTTTAAGAGTATAAGGCCTGTAAGGTGCCCTCATGAACTGCCTTATACAACAAATTTACCTATATGACAGTTCTTTCAACAGGCACAAAAGAATCGCTATAAAAATGTTGTATATGCATCAATACTTCATGAGCAATTCACTAGCTAGCTAGTGAAGTAAAAGAGAAACTATATTATGCAGGCTATTGCTCTTACAACTGGGCTTGGGCACTTCAGACAACACTTATACACTCTTAAAATTTCCAACACAGAAGACGAGTGTAGACTTCGCCGTTAGTCTCAAGAGACTGCTCGATATATTATTTTGGACTGCAAGGCACTCAAAGCGAGGAAAAGAGCTCTATTTGGTGTGACTCATCCAGACGACGAAACTGACTAGTATTGAGAAAAAGCTCCCGTTGACGTCTGGAGAAGAGAGTCCATCTCAAACTTCCAAAGCTAATCTAATTTAATATAAATCATAGCAACTAGACATTACTTGTTAGTTTCTATGAAATTACCAATATGTCTTGTGATCTTAGCCCCTTCTTATAAAGCGTTGATAGACAAACAATAATGTATTATTTTGCAAATATCTAATGTACAGGAGAACTGGATGAAGAAATCACAATTTTTAAAAACATATTGCGACTTCGCATTATCGCCGTTTCCGCGACTGGTTTGGAAGTGATTTTCGAAACACATTCAAATCGTGTTCAACTGACAAATGTCATTTCCTACTTTTATAACCTATTTTTTTATTTAACAGTTGAACCTATTATGTTCTTTATCTTAAGTCTTTAGTTTCAAATTTCGAATAAACTACAAAAAACTGATAATATTGACATTAGACAACAACGCACTGCACTTGGTCCATTTCAAAACATTCTTAAAATGACCGCTGGTGTTTCCACGATATTTGTATCTCGATGCGATCCCAAAAATTAGCAAATCGACTTTGAACAGGAAGTGTTTTGAAAACGCATTCAATTGACGCTTCCACGAACGAGGAACACTAGAGAGGTTCTGCGAGCTCACCCTTATCAGGTCGAGATACCTACTCTCAGAACCAGTCTCCTCCAGCATTCCTTCTTTTGGAGAACTTCGACGCTGTGGAATGAGCTGCCGGGGAACTTGTTTCCCGATAGCTACAACCTGCAGCGTTTTAGATCTAACGTGTACCGACACTTATCCTCTCGCAGCGCTTCTGCAGCGCCATAGGCTTTCAGCCTTTGTGGGAGGCTTACCATAAAAACATATTTTAAAACGTTTCGAAAATCTGTGGAAAGGTAGTAAGTATGTTTTTAACTGAGCTCACCATCATCGTCGCAATGTCTTAGCGAACACGTTGTGAACTCGTAAAATGCATTAAGTCGGAGCTAGAGTATTGCCAACACGAATATGGTCAATAGTTTTGAGAACTGTACCTCGCCATCTTTCGCAAATTACTTTCAGTTCATATACTCATATCCAGCAACTGTTTCGTCCACCCAGCAGGTAGGGGAACGGCCACGACGCCGCCCACTCGGGACATGACCCTGAACTACAAGTTTCTCCAAGTTATCGCTTCTATGAATATGTCCGAAGAATGTAAGCATTCTCGTCGACACAATGGAGGATAGTCTCTTTGGATTATCGAGCTCATCCAGTATGGAAACGTTAGTTCGATGGGCGGTATAAGGAACTCTCAGCATTCTCCTCCACGTCCACATTTCAAAAGCACCTATGCGAGCTCAATCTGCGTTTTAACAGTCCAAGTTTCCAAGGCATTTGGGTAGCTTTGGTGATATTATGGTCACGCCATATTTTAGTAAGCTTTGTCATGGCCACATTAAATGAGCTAGACACCAATAAATCTCTTGTAAACTGTGTGTTACTGGAAAAAAGACAATTTTTAGTAAACAATATTAATTGAAAATCTCACATTTCAAGTTCCTTAGGGCAAACAATCAGCAATTTTCGATAGGTATCGATAAAATTACTTGATTTATTGATATATCATTTTTTAGCAGTAATAATAAAAAGTTATATCCGTTACCTTAGTGACTATTTCACCAAGAGCTTTTCAGAAAATTTTACGTTTTATACCGTTAGGGCGTGCTATTTCAGTGCCTACTTGAAATAAAACAGCATTAAAAGTCACGCCATTCTCAATATGCATATTATGGTTATAAAAATAACGATACAAGCAGTTTAGCTCGAGAATAAATAATAATCAGCCATTTAATGTTTCGTGCAAGTACTATTATGGTACTTACCAGGATAATTTATTTTAAATGGTGGGTGTTAAATCTGTAGTATTCTTACAATGTAGTCGAAATATTTAGTTTAGCGGGTATACAGGAGTTTGCTAATAGTCTGTAATGCTGGATTGAAAGCCCAACTAGGTTGAGACCTTCAAGCTAGCAAAAACTGGGGTGCATTTGGGCTGCTCAGTTTCTTACGGTGGGTCGTGAATCCTTGGCAATATACTTTTTTCTTCCTGTAAGAGATATCAGGCAAAATCACTAACTTTCAACGCGAAGTTACTCTAAAGTCCAAAAAAAACTACAAGAAAAGGGCGCCAGGAGTTTTTACCTCCAAACTCCAAGGAAGTTAGTGAACTTACCCAACCTCTCCAAGTAACACTGAAGGGATGGGTGCAGAAAATATACTAACAAGTAAACAGTAACAAAGTATATTGGTCGAAAATATAAATTAGTGGTGAGTTGGTACATATACAACGTTTATAAGGGAATGACTGCTGAGATGAATAATAGAACCTGGCTTGCTCGGGTGGGGTTGATAGTCCTGGGTTGGCTTATGGGCTGATTCCAATAGCTCCTCCAGAGGGTCGCCCTTGCAGACTGGCAGCCTTTTCAGGTTCCTTAGGCCAGACTACTCCTGCTTGAGCTCTCCCTTTTTAGGCTGGAAGGTATTTGAGTCTGGCACGGCCACCACTTCAAGCCGCATGCAAAGTATCGAAGAAAAGAAGGACTAGTACTTGGACCCTCTATACATAGTAAAACCCCAAGATGTAAGACGTTAGGCAAGCTCAAGTGTACTACTTGACCTCTGAAATGTACAGTCAAAACCCCAATAAACTTAAGTAAGTACAATATCTCTTAAAACTTTAAAAACCCCTAATAAGGCTACAAATGCTTAAACCCTATGCAAAGAATTCCCTTAAAGGTTCAGCCCAAAAGCTATAGCAGAAAATTCTCAATAATGGTTCACAAATAAATCTATCAGTATTATCGACACAGTCGTTGTCGATGGCCAGCGAGTAGACGTGTTTGGGTTTCGCTCTGCAAAAAAGTCGATAAAAACCTCCAGGAAGTGAAATTAAATTGTCTGTATCATCTGTTCTGCAAGGTTAGTGCACTTTATCCAATCAGTATGCCTCTAACCCGTGATCAAATTACCGATGTCAAATTAATAGTAAAGCAAACCATTGAAGAATTATTTAGTGATGAAAATTTCATAGCAGTTATTTCTGAGAAAATTGAACAAAAATTAGGATTGAAAGCAACTCAGCAAAAAATTGTTGGCTTAGAAAAACAAGTAGATGACCTAAGACGTATTAAAAGCAAACTAGAGTGTGATATGGATATGTTAAACCAGCGCATACGAAGAAAGTCGCTCAGAATCTTTGGAATGCAGGAAAAACAGGATAGATCTGTTTCAGAACAGGTGCGGGCCTTTTGTGAGGATAAACTGAAAACCCACGTTTCGGAGGAAAATCTTGAAAATTGTTTTTGGACGGGAAAGAGTAAGAACGGGATGCGTAATATCTTGTTCACTGTAGACTCTTATAATCTGAAAATGAAACTCTTACGAAACAGAAGGCTGCTTAAGGGATCAGGATTAACGTTAGCCGAGGACATGACTCCGTCCAGGCATAGCCTATACAAAAAATCCGTGCAGAAGTGGGGCAAGCAGAGTACGTGGTTTTTCGATGGAAAGATATGGGTGAAGATCAGAGAAAACAAATATGAAATTAAATCAGACGAAGACATAAACAATCTGCATTAAGATATGCATTGTATTTTATTTTGTTTTCACTTTACTCATATTGGATTTTTTTATCTCCATTTACAGATATTGTAAAAATTCTAATTTGTGTTGGTAATCACCTCTTTTCACTTTGATTCTGTGAACTATGCAGAGCGAATATTATATTTTGTGCTCATTTTGTTGCGTTTTTGCTACAGTTTGGCTGTACTGTGTTTTTTCTTCTTTTTTATTTTTGCTTCTAGGATTATCTTGCTAAGGTTTTGAGCTGTATAGAGTTTTAGTTTCAACATCAGTGATAGGTATGACGAATGTAGATATAGCCTTGAATATTTTAGAAAGCTACAATAATGTGAATACCATTAAATGTTCTGGTTTTGAGGAAGTGAACAATGTTATATGTACCAAAGGTAATCAGTCCAATTTTACCATACTTCATTATAATATAAGAAGCTTACAGGCGCATTATGATGAACTGTGTATAAACTTAACAGAATTAAACAAACATAATAATATAGGTATAATCATATTAAGTGAAACTTGGAATCTCAATAACGTAGACAGTTATAAAATTAATGGCTTTAAAATTTACTATAACGAAGCAAACTACAATAGGTGTGATGGGGTTGTTATATATATAAGAGAAGACATTTCAGCAAATGTGTTGATAAAAATGATAGGTGTAGTTACAGCACTTGAATGTCGTTTTACTTTCAATAATATTAGCGTCAACATAACGGGTGTTTATAGGCCTAATCCTACGAATATACACGATTTTATCAACAATTTGGATATATATTTAAAAAGTATTCCCAGCTGCGACATTTCTTTGCTCGTAGGCGATATAAATATAGACTTGGCTAAAGAATGTGAGTACAATAATTCAAGGTATGTTAATATGTTGCAACTGAATGGCTATGTTTCACAAATTAATATACCAACTAGAGTAGAAGCAAATTCTGCTTCTGTCATCGATCACATTTTTCTTAAGGCAAACAGATTTAAAACTCTTGATAGTCATTTGATGTGCAGTCCAATCATCTTAGAGAATTGTATGACGGATCACTATCCAGTACTGTTCAATATTTCATATTTGAATAAAAGCAAACGCCTTGCTGATAGAAGTAAGTATATATTAAAGAAAATTGATGAAACTAGGTTGATAAAGAACTTGCAAGCAGCAAACTGGAACAACATTTACTCAGAAAGTGACTCCCAAAAAGCTACCGATAATTTCTATACTAAATTACAAAAATGTATAGAGGAAGCGACATCTTTTGTAAAAATAACTAATAGGACTAGAAAAATTAAGCCATGGATGACTGCTGGTATACTCACATCCATAAGGAAAAGGGATCAGCTAAAACAGAATCTGAAGGGAAATCATAATGACTTACTACTAAGACAGACTTACACATACTACAGGAACAATGTAACTAAGCTGATTAAAACATCTAAAAATGACTACTACTCACAAAAGTTCATTGAGGCCGGAAATAACTATAGGAAAAGCTGGGACGTTATCAATGAGATCACAAACTGTGATAAGGTGAAAAAAACGGAAGTTAAGGCAGTCACTCTCAATAATAATAGGTTAGATACTGCAATGGATATAGCGTGTGCTTTTAATAGACACTTCATTGACATAGGCGAGCAAATAACTATGGAAATTAGCAATAGTGCCACCTTGGACACCTCAGGTTCAGATTCTTACCCAATCAATGTACCACAGTCCCTATTTCTGACTCCTGTAGATAACATAGAGGTACAGGAAGTAATATCTGGACTGAAAAATGGTGCTTCACCTGGGAAAGATGGACTGTTGACCAAAACTGTCAAAATTATGAGCAATTTTATTAGTTTGCCTTTAGCTCATATTTTTAACCTATGCTTCAAATATGCGGACGTACCGCGACAGTTTAAAGAAAGCATTGTAATTCCAATTTATAAATCTGGCAATAAGGAGCAAATGACAAACTATAGACCCATTTCATTGATTAATATTTTTGGGAAGATTTTTGAGAAATGTTTAAATAAAAGACTTGTTTGTTTTCTGGATAAAAATAACATATTATCTAAATATCAATTTGGTTTCCGCAAAAATAGCAGCACTGAAAGTTCTCTTCAGGAACTTATAGCCCAGATTCTTGACAACTTTCAAAATGACAAAAAAACGGTAGCAATTTTTTTAGATCTTCAAAAAGCGTTCGACACAGTATCTCATTCAAGATTATTGATTAAACTAGAAAGCATTGGCGTTCGCGGTGAAGTTCTAAAATTGTTTAAAAATTATTTGGCTGACAGATTTCAACAAGTTAGGGTTGGGTCTTGTCTGAGTTTCGCGGAAAAAATAAAAATTGGCGTGCCACAAGGTACAGTTTTGGGTCCTACACTATTTCTTGTTTATATAAATGAACTACTTCTAGGTAATTTCAACTGTCAAACTATTTCTTATGCTGATGATACAGTATTAATATGTAGTGGTCACTCATGGAATGCTGCATTTCAAAACGCTGAAACATCTTTAAATAAAGTAAAATGCTGGTTAGACATCAATCGTCTTAAGCTTAATATTACTAAAACTAAATATGTAACATTCTCTCCAACTAAAGTAGGTATTCCATCAAATCCTCAGCCTCTAATAATAAACAAAAGTGTTGGCAATGTTGAAAGAGTAGATTCTATCAAGTACCTAGGAGTTATGGTTGACTGTTATTTAAAATGGCAAAGTCATGCAGAGCACTTAGGAACGAAACTGAGGAGGATTATTTTCAAATTCTTTATTCTTAGAAATATTCTAAGCAAGAAGAGTCTCTTGACGGTATATAATTCATTCGTGGTATCTATTATTAGCTATGGAATAAGTATATGGGGTGCGGCTTACACAAGTAATTTAAAAATTTTGCAAACTACCCAAAACTTCATTTTAAGAACTATTTTTCGAGTCCCATGTTGGACAAGTTGCAAAGTTACGTATACAGACAATAAACTGTTAAACGTGAAAGGTTTGTATATTTTAGCTGCTTTAAAATACATTCATGCTAAAAATGATCACACACTAACAAGTCACATGTATGACACACGAACTAGGGTTAACATATCTTATACCTACAAGAGAGTAAATAAATCTGTTTGCCAGAAATGCATACATTTTAATGGTATAAGGCTGTATAACTATATACCAGCTGAATATAAAACAATGCCTAAATATACATTCAGGAAGGAAATTAAGAAATATATATTATACAACCTCAATAATCTTGCTTCGATTATTCATTAACTGCTTTTTACGCCTATTTTCTTTTTCTTTTATTTACAATATAATATTATTTACATTATTCTAAAATTATATCTTTTTGCTCAATTCTTATTCTGTGCTACGTTACTCTACCTACTGACCATCACTGTCAGTTGCAATAATACACGTTGTGACACACACAAGCTTACAGCTTAGGTGTCTGGTTGTACTGATTTATTTTTTTTTATATTGTATTTAATTTGGTTTACTGTATTGTATTGTATATGCCATTAAATTAAAAAAATTTAAAAAAAAAAATTAAAAAAAAAAATGTAAAAAAAAAAAAAAAAAAAAAAAAAAAAAAAAAAAATAAATCTATAAAATTTTCCCCCTTAAAGGCTAAACACAAAAACTATGGCAGATAATCCCCAACAATGGTTCTCAAATAAATCTTTATATGTAAAAATACAATCTTAAGATAAAGTATCGATAGAGTATCACCTAGCCTAGATACTTAATAGGCCTTTCAAGTCTAATACTTAAAATAAAACTTGAATATAAGATCGTGAAGTGAGCAAGACGGTTGGAGACTTAAGTTCAAAGCAATTTAATTGATTTAAAAAAAAATCAAGGCTATGATTCTATTAAGTTGCTGCTGGCTCTAGATCTATAAGTGCTGCAAAAATTTAGAATCTTGAAAGGTGATGCAGTCAAAAGAAAATTATCAAGCCCACTGATCCTTATAAAATGACAAAAAAAAATCAAATATCACAAATAATCCAGAAAATTGGAACTATACCAGCATTAGTTGCAAGGTACGAGCAACTATATCTCAATAAACACACTCAGTATAAAATTTAATAACTCAAAAAGAAACAAAAACTATGAGTACGTTCAAAGTCTCACAGAAATGACTAAAATGTGTACTTCGGTATACTGTATCGGTTGCAAAAGATGAAAATGTTATATCAGTACATCAAAATTGCTGTTCAAATTGCAAAGCGTGTGTGTGTGTGAGCACACTCAAAAAAACTATACCAAAAATAAAGAAAGGTGCTTCTTTCTCTCTCTCAAGAAGAATAAACAAATTTATGGGTTAGGCATCACACTAGCTTTCATTTAATCTTTTCTTGTATTTTTGCTTCAATATCAATATTAATTTATCATGCTTGAGTTCAAGTTGGAAACTGCCCAGGAGTTGCAAAATGATGTGCAAAATATATGTATATCCAATGGTACTCTTATCATTGACAGTAAGTATATGTGGACTATTTGAGTATCTGTATAGATAGAATATTTGACCACAAAGAGGCTAATAACTGTTGACCGAAGTCTGAAGCGTTTATATCAACATGTATATAAAAATTTACCCATTCTACACCATACTGAAGCGAACTCAACTTGGCCCTGCTTTCTGTGTTGTATTTTTAGTTCAAGGTCAGAAAATTGTTGGCGCGTGGATGTGTAGGGATTTCCAGATTGCGGAAATAAATCCTGATCCCGGATTTGCCTAAAGCTGTAAGCTACATAAAAAATCCATTTAAGATTTGGAATGAGAAAAAGAGGGAAATGAAAAGGGGTGCAATAATCTGCTGATATTGCGTGCGTAGCAAGAAAGTAATGTGACCCATAAACAGGTGGAGGGACCTTAGCTAAGTTCAAAGATGAGCTGGAGGTGGAACGATTTGATAACTGATGTAACTGGAAATGTGATTTTCTTTTTTTTAGATAAATTGATAGACCAGTAGCTTGAAAATACTGCCAAATATGTAATCAATTATGTATAGGGTGAGTCAAGCTCAACGCCTCGGACTATTGTGACCAAACGATATCTGTTTTCAAGAAAATAGCTATGTAGATATACGAGTATGTACGTCTAGATTTTTAAAATAATGGATATTACACAGGGTGCCTAATAAAGGCGTTACATACTAATGTTTTTAGTGGAGTACCCTGTATGCTTCTTCTGCTTTCTTCTTTAGTTTAGGCGAATCGCCTGTTTTATTCCTTCGTATCTCTGCCCGCGCTGCTACGTTATCGCTCCATCGTCTTCGGGGACGTCCTGGACTTCTGCGACCTAATGGAGAACCCTGTATATTATTGCATATTCAGAGGTTAATTCCAATGTGAGTTTATCTGCCGCATATTAAATTTATAGCGATTCGTTTAGGTGCAAAATACCATTTTTTTGGTATAAGTAGACATCAGAAGAAAATGCAATATCGCAGCTATTATAAAACTTAGAAAGTTGAGATTTTGTCCTGTGACTAACCATGAAATGGATCAGCTCAGATTAAACGGTCAAATTTGATTTGTTTTTGTACTTGGAGAAATCGGTAGATTAACTAAGGGAACTTCAATCACAGGTAGCTTGATTTTTTGTTATGGGAGTAGCTAATTTTTTTTTCGATCGAATGCCAAACTTGATATCCTTTGAAGAGATGTAAGGTTGTAAACATCAATCTCCGGTAGTTTTCATTTAATATCAAACTTTCAACCTCAAAATTCTGCAGTATTTATTAGCAAGATTGCAAACAAAAGGAATACTGACAAAGCAGATTTCAATCTTCGACCAAGTAGTCTATGTTTTATAATTGGAACAGATTTATAATCCCTGCAATATTAAATTTTTTCCTAATATCTACTTATAGCAAAAATTTCGTTTTGCACCTAAACGGTAAGTTTTAAGTCCCATTATGTGATGGATAAAGTCATAGTAGAATTGACCAGGGAACCTGAATCTGAAATAATATACAGGGTGTTCAAACATAACTTTGGGTCACGTATAAAAGTTATTAGTTTCAAGCTGCGGCCGAACTCGGCATATTGTAGAAGTCAGATATACAGGGTTATTCACGTTATTCGAGCATTATGGCTAGAGTATTTGATAAAAAAGAAAATAATAATTTCGAGTGGATACAGACCCATCATTAAGGCTACATTTTAAAAATATTTTCATATTATACAGGGTATCCCAAAAACACGAAATGTATGAAAGTAATGTTTTTTTAAATGGAAGACCCCGTATATTATTACATATTCAGATTCCTTGGTGAACTCTAGTGTGACTTTATGTATCAGACATGGGACTTATAGCGAACCGTTTTCACCATTTTCGGTGTAAGTAGATATCAGGAAAAAATTGCATATCGCAGAGATTGTAAAATTGGGAAGACTGTGACTTTGCCGTATTACTAAGCATAAAACGCGTCAGGTTTGGTGAGACTGTCAAATTTAAGCTACGTTTATGTTTGGAGAAATCGGTCGATTAATTAAGGAAACTTCGATCAGCGATAACTTGATTTTTTCAGATGAGAATGCCTAATTTTTGTATAAGCTTAAATGTAGAATTTAATAACCTTTCTAGATATATAAGGTTGTGAGTATCAATCTCTGATAGTTTTTATTTAATTTGAAATTTTCAACCAAATCGGTGTTTTTCGATTTTACAACCTGTAAGCAATCTAGCAGACCATAAAACCTACACCTACACCACCTAATCACTTATTTCTGTAGCTAAAACTCCAGGATTGGAACCTGTCCATATTCTTTTAGAAATATTTGCGCTAGAAGACTTTCTGTATCGCACTGTATTTCACTCCTTATTCCACTAAACCTCCTTAATCTATCACTATGCATAATCATGGCAGCTGTTCGAAATTACACCTACTCAATCGCGAAAGTAAGGCACGTTTCCGTAGAAATCATGGGCACCATTCAACAATAATCACCAGCTATTGTCGCAGTTTCAAAATCTCTTTTCTGTTTGCCGATCGTTTGCGACTGAGTTATGTCCGTGTTCAATTAAAATGTCGAGTGACGTGAGATTTCGTGTCCATCAAGACGATAATAAAGTGTTTCACACTTGCACAGTTTTCCTTGTTAGCAACTAGGTATCATATACAAACGTTCCTTTGTGGTGAGGCGAAATGATTGTCTTGACCTGGAATTTAACAGGAAGTGAAGTACGCCTGTTGTCTTTATTTGAATGGAGCTCTTGTCCATGCGACAATGTAGGTTGTCTCATTCTCACAGTATGTACTTAGGTATTATGTATCATAGCAAAAATGCCTATTTCAAGATAAACAAATAAAGTAATTTCAAAAAATCCAAAACCAGGAATTGTATGTGTGCACCCTTCATCTCTTGTAAAGAGGATTTAACAATGTATGCAGTTGATAGTACTGTTTTATGTGATGGATTAAACACTTTAGGATGTGGCTCCAGAACATGATTGATAAATTTATTGCTTGGTTTTTCGCTAACGAAATGCGTCTTGATGTAGAAAAAACAGTACTAATACATTTCATGCCTAGAACAACAATTATTAACGAAAACCATTTACTTAGAATACACCACAGCTCGGTAAGACAAATAGATTTTGCAACATTCCTAGGTCTGGCAATTGACAGTCCGTTGAATTGTGAAATATACAGGGTTGGGATAAAGTACGGAACCAAGCAAATAACTTTGGAACGGAAAGAGTGATATTGCTGAAAATTTGCAGGCAAGTGTAGTGACGTCTAATGCATCCGAAGACATTATGTTAGCTATTAATGTACTTCCGATTTAACCGGAAGTACCGTCAACTTTTTTAATTTTAATGGGACACCCTGTATATTTTTGCAGATTTTAATTCATCATCTTTTTCCGAATACGTCCATAGTGGGTTTAGTATTTGTTTCTTAAAAAATTTGTCTCACAAATTCGTCCGTGGCGGTCTGCGGTCTTCCCGTTTGAGGTAATTTTTTTTGTATTTTTGTTTTTAGTCACCGTCAAACGTGTTATAGGACCCCTGTCGGGACGTAAATCATTAAAAGTTGACACACCTCTTTGTGAGTTCTCACGCGATCGCCAAAACCGGCTTTGAATGACCAGCATGACCTGAAATGATAAAGAAGCTATATCTTTCCCGTTTTTACAGAAACTAATGCTAAACCCACTATGGACGTATTCGTAAAAAAAAGATGAATCAAAATCTGCAAAAATGTACAGGGTGTCCCATTTAAATTAAAAAAGTTGACGGTACTTCTGGTTAAACCGGAAGTACATTAATAGCTAACATAATGTCTTCGGATGCACTAGACGTCATTACACTTGCCTGCAAATTTTCAGAAATATCACTCTTTCCGTTCCAAAGTTATTTGCTTGGTTCCATACTTTATCCCAACCCTGTATATTGATGGTTTACGCTCTAAAGTTTCCTAGATACGTTATGCTTATATGCGTCTTAGATTTATTTATACTCAATCTGTGATTATATTGATACGCACAAGTAGAATCTGGTTCAACATATGGAACACTATTTTGTGGTCCCTCGGATGATATGGAAAGAGTGTTCATTCTGCAAATAAAGATGTTTAAGGAAGACTTTTAGCTTATCTTCAAACACTTCGTGCAAACCAGTGTTTAAAGAAAATCGCTTGCTGACTTTACCTTCCATCTTTGTGTTTCAGCTACGTATGCTTTTGAAAAATAATATCGGAAAATTCAATATAGGTGCTGTTTTTCACGAATATGATACTCGTTTCAACAGTAGCCTGGTCATAACATCTCATAGATCCACCATGTAAACATTTTTTGGCTAATTTAATTCGCTGTCTTCCACAACACAGGTCACATTAACAACTAATCCATACTTGTAAAATACAAACTAAACAACGACCTTCCAATTTAATCAAAAAATCTGTCTTTTCATACCACGAATTTTGAAATTTCTCGGGTGATTAAAACATAGGTCGTTCTTTAGTTTGTATTTTACACCTACATAATATGTGTTGGTTGTTTGTGAGCTCTGTTGTGGAAGACACCGAGTTAAATTAGCCAAAAATTTCTTGACGTTTTTTGTTTCTAGAATGGCATTTTAAAGCCAGCGACTCGCTGCACATTGCTGTTTTTGTAAGCAAACCTCAACGTTTTAAGCCCTGAAGATGGTCCTCCAACATCATAGTATGACTATCTATGGTCCAACAAATAACATTGCTAGAATACTAATTGGCTATGGACAAACGCTAGACAAAATTCGATCTGCGGTTCCAAATAAGCCGTCCAATAGCTGCCTAGTGGAGCTCAAGGGGAATGATTTAGGTAGGTTATTTCTCTTATTTCTGGAAATTTCTACTTCATACAACATCTATACACCCTTGGAGCCTCCAAGAGAGAACAGGAGTGTAGACTTTGCCACCAGTTTCAAAAGACTGCTCGACATATAATTTTAGACTGTCAGAGTCGTATTTATTGTCGATACTTTAGGATCCCATAATGCTTGAGGGTCCCTTAAGTACTAAGGTTTCATGTTTCGATAGCTACTTGAGGGTGCCTTACGTAAGGCTCCTTTGAGCAATACTCAAGTAGCGGAATGTCAACATGACATTTCGTTGCCGTCAAGGCGATTTTATAGCTTGATGTTTTAGTACGGTGTTGTCAGTTTCTGTCACATCTGGAAAAGTTTCCGGCACAAAACATGAAATACTGGCACGAAATAAAGAGGGATAACAGAAAACATCAAAATGCGTAGGAATAGGCATAACAAATTGACTTATATTTGAAATATGACAATGTCTGCAAATGAATTTAGTGAATCCTGTCGTCTGGTAGATGTTGTCTAGAAAACACATACACAAGGAAAGCCATACTTTAGGGTCACTTGAGTAACACTCAAGGGATACCTGAGAAACGACTATGAATACAGACCCAAGGCACTCGGAGTGAGGAAAAGGGCTCAATTTGGTGTGATGCAGCCAAATGACGAAACTGACTATTCTATTGGCATAAAGCTCCTGGATATGGTCAGAGGCACAGGCATTAGCTTACTCGACAAATAAGTACGACGGGATACAAAAATAAGCTTCGGTTGACAAACAACCATATCTAATGTAACCTAGGGGTGATACAAAGCTTTCATTTATGTGTAAAAGTTCGAACCTAATCGTTCTTAATTTGGAAGAAATCGCATTTTGAAACCGCAGTCATTTTCAAGGGAATGCTAGGAAGCACTGATGCAATATATATGGTACAATGCCATATCTGCTCTAGGTACGTAGAATTGACATAGTTATGCAATCCTGTGGACCACCGAAGCGGTGCTCTATTGAGTATTTTCCAGTCAAACTTTGTCATTGCTCAATCAGCCCATACACTTATACAATCTCACATTATTCATACACCACAATTATATATACATTTTCGGTTGTATTCCATCAACCGTGGAAAGTATGATGAAATCTGTTATGAATACAATCTAATAGATATTTAAATATCAATTGAGCTCATGCATATACTGGATGTAGAAATATTTCGCACAATGGCGATGTGAACACTTCTTAACCAAAAAAAGGGATTCATGTCAGGCATTAGTGTGTATTTATCACATAGTTCATGGAGCGTCATTGCAGTCTTGGGTAATTTGGTATTTCAAAACAAATTTGGGCATATACCATATGATATTTGCTTTGAGGGTACAGCAGGTTTAAATATATATTTTATATCTAGCACAGGGTAGAACCAACGTAAGATTTAATAGTCCAGGGCAGCTTGCATTAAGATGTTATAATAATTCAAGCCATGAAATTAGGTTAACCACCTCTTATCCACTTTTAGTTGAATAATGTGAGGAACACCAGGATATTCATTGAAACGAAACCGCTATTTTGAATCAACTATAAGGATATTAGTACGACTTATCAAGTAATCAACGTAATACTTTTCGAGGCCAGACTAATTGGAGATTTTAAAATACGTTATTATTAGTTGCAATATTGAATTAATAAAGTTGTTTTAAAAAAAGAGTTTTACATCTTCACGACGATATAACCCTCAGTGTTGGCCTACTGTCAGTCATAGACATTTCAGTTCACTATACACGTTTTCTTGCGATATATTGTTTCCCAAAATGATATTTGTAAGTGTTACTATATCACTAGTGTTAGTAGTAGTAGTAGTAGTAGTGATGGGGAGGCGAAGCCAGGCAAGTAGGCCACCTTTGGCCCTTTTTGCCAACCCCACTGAACCAATCACTGAAAACACTAAAATTCTACACCCTAGAAAGCTCCTTATCGAACCTACCAGACCTCCTGACGAAAGTCAGTATGTCCGACCATTTCGCTGAATATAGTGGCTGCTCCCCAAACTCCGTCGTGCCGAATATCTCAACCCTAAGGTTGCGATAAACTGCACATCTGCCCAGGAAGTGGAACGCTGTCTCGTCCTCCTCCCAGCATCTGGAGCAAATGGGGTCCCCTACCACTCTCATAAGTGACAAATGTCTATTCAGCAGGCAATGGCCAGTAAGAACCCCCACCAGAAGGTTGAGCGTCTTTCTGCCTTTATTCAAAAGCCATAGCGTTCGGCCCTTATCAGGGCCTGCTATGAATCTTTTGGCTTGCCTGCAGTCGTCTCTCTCTAACCAGGCTTTCGCCAGTTCCTTGTAGGCCCAGTTGTCCAGGGCCACATTGACCTGGCGTATTCCCAGCATAGGTTCTGGGCCGATGCAGGGACTGCTGGCCCCTATCCTAGCTAATCGGTCCGCTCCCTCGTTACCCGGTATACCAATGTGTCCGAGGACCCACAGCAGGGCCACCTTCTTATGGCTTGCTAATTTCTGAAGGGCGGCCGAGCATTCTTGAGCCAGAGCTGATCTGGCCCTTGGAGCTGCCACCGCTTTCAAAGCTGATTGGCTGTCAGAGCATATATATATATATATGCTCTGTTCAGAGCACTGTTCGACTTCCGTCGAGTATGCCACCATCAATATCGCTATCACTAGTGTTAATAGTTCGTTAAGACAAACCATTCTAATAATTTTCGCTGACAACTTCTAGGAGGTATTTAGTAGAAAATTAGTGCATATTGTCCCCCTCATTGTTTCGGTCTCAGGCCTTACACCAAGCAAACTTACACAACACTTTCAACAGTTAGGCCTGGACGAAAATTTACAGGAAGTATTCCAAAAGTCTGTAATCCTGAAGACCTGTAATATTGTACGATCCTTTCGACCAGTAATAGTTCGGGTGATGACTTGGCATAGCCCGTTAATACTTGTCGCCGCCGCAATTAATCGAGAGAAATTCGGAAAGTCAGAATAATAATAATAATCCAAAGTCTGTATTTTTCTACAACAGTTCAATAATTATAACAACAAAAACACAAATTTTTTCACATAACCGGATGTCAAGTTCAAAGATACTAAGTCACCACTATTTATTTTGCATTCTTAACATGTCCTCACTTTTGTTTTATATTGTAGACAGTATTTATAATATTCAGAATATGTCACTTAAACAGCACAAAAGTTTAAGCACCAAAACTGCAGAAATCCGTTGCCGTAAACAATACAACGTAGAACGTAATTACGTCAAGTATATCGGGGTAAGGTAAGGAGAAAAGAAGTTGGCTTCATTGAAACATACATGTGCATGAGTCTGAGAGATCTAATTTTTTTTTTCTCCCTACTTCAAAATACTGAAATTTATAAAAGACTATAGTCACCAGCGATCACTAGTGAATAACTTACAACACCGCTTTCGTTAATCATCAATGTTCCGTATATATATTTTCAATATGTTGTACTAGGTCTAGAATAGAAATGTCTACATTTTTTTATCGTCGTTCGCCTGAGTAAATCAATTATTGCAGTTTTGTAAGCCCAAATGTATCATAGAAGGATGACTGTCGCCCTGTCTATCAAAATAACACCTTCTTCTTCTTTCAGTACCATCTCCTCAGCGGAGGTTAGCGACCATCATTTGGAACTCTTCTCTGTCTTGTGCTAAAGGAATGCTTGTACAGGCCTCTCTGATATAAAACTACTGGCGTAAGTTCCGAAGCCAGGAGAACTGTTTGTTTACGCCACAGAATTCTGAGCCTTGTAACAGTGAATATATGTACATAAATTTCAATTTATTGGTAATTACTATAGTATTATTATTATAGTAGGTATTACATTATGTACTGGAAGGTAGTAAGACAGTTGTAATAAACACATTCAATATATTATATGAGACATTCTTATTTTTGCAAATACAGTGAACTGTGAGAGCCTGGCTGTTACAGGTTTTTGAACAATTGGTTAAAAGCGTGCTTATATATTTCTGCTCGTAGCAAATCGACCATATTCCGTTAATGAACGAATTTTAACTTTGTTACGTTTTGCTGTTTTCAAGTCATACGCTGTAACATCTTATAAGACACAGCAGTATTCAAGTGAACAGTTGATAAATACATAAACTAACCTATCTTTTTTTTTCAAAAATTAAAGTCCGCAGCATCTGCAACTTGTTGCAAAAGTAGTAACAGTTGGTTCGAAAAGTTTGTAGGCTAACACATAGATGGCGCTATAATAATGAGTCATATTTTTTAGATACCTAGTTCTAGCTTCTTTTCCTAAAATATTTTTTAAAAGGGGTCCATAGTGGAATTGTGTTAAGTTGTGAAAGTGATCCATGACTCCAAAAAAGTTAAGAGACATATAGGGATTTTATGTTAGACTACCATTCAACTGTTAGTGACCTATTTTTTAGCAGTTTCGCTATATTAACATCTCTTAAAAGTTTTTTACGCTGTATCACTAGATATCACACTTATCACTCGTTGCACCCAACGTCCGCGGACCAATTACACATCCCACTGATACGGTCGAAGCTCAGTTACTTGGGGCAGGTGTATTCCCACCCTAACAGCTGACCGCCTTCCATTTTGGAGCACGAGATGCTCTTGCGCGAAATCGTTTTGGGAAAGCTGCCTTGGTCCAAGCACTCTATTACTCCGTTTGCATGCATTAGGACCTAAAATTAACAATAAATAATTAGTCCAAATGTTCCCTTAAGGATGCTCACATAGCGCAACACATGTCAGCTTTGAAATAATCTAATTGTTTGGCGACTGTTTGTTCGCTGAAAATGAGATAAAAAGCTAGGGATTTTACAATTTAGCATAAACTGCAAATCCGTACATCTATAAACCAAGTATGGTAGATAGTGGAAAAGTTCTCTGAACCGGCAGTATTATAGCTACTATGTGACCAACGTAAACAGTTGACCAGCAAAAAGAATTCGGCGAAAGAAGTAAGGACGTTGCCATAGCTCTTAATAATTCTATCTTATTTCCTTCTTGTACGACTTGTTTTATTTTATATATAAAAGAAACGGCAAATAATTTATATTCACTTAATATCATGTTTATCTACTTCGTAAAACATATAACTACAACCGGCAACAGCCGTCGTCCTTCGATCTTTCCTTCAATGGTCAGTTGTAAAAAATATTACTTACTGTTTCTGAAAGTATGGCCTAAAGTTCCTGCTCTTCATCCATTCTTTTTAGTACCCCACTGCTTGTTACCCGCTCGGTCCATGATATCCTTAATATGCGTCAGTATAGCCACATCTCAAAAGAGTCCAAACGTGACGTATTCCGAGCTTTTAATGTCCATCCCTCAACCCCATATAATGATGTGAACCCCTACATCGACGTTTTTCTTTTGTGTGACCTTCCGAGAATACCTACCGCTATACGGACATTCCTTAGTTTCATCAACTACAGCAGTCGCTTTCATAAAACAAGTAACTAACGGTGTAGCAGACCGCAGGCTCCAGTTGGAACTTCTGACATTCCCCGGGAATATTAAATGTCAAAGGCAAGGTGAGGTGTCGAAGTAATTCCGGGATATTGGTTGGGACAGGGCTCCGAGCATTGCAATAACAAGTTGTTTGGGAACACGTGTTGTGGTAGAGGCACATGTAAGTAATAGCCTAGAGAATAACGAAGGTCCCTAAGTTTGGCGAAAGCTCTGGAAAAAAAGAAGCTGCCTTGAATATACAGGCATGACGTACTTAGCCCTTTTGTATCATTTGAAGCAAGGGAAGAAGGAATATGAAACTGAGAATTTTTAACGATATCGATTTTGCTGTTTGCTGATATGAAAACTAGTACTTCAAAAGAACCATTTTTCCCACGTACAAGGAAACTGCTATCTTGTTGACATTTTTTGTACTGAGTAGGCTACAATGTTAAAAAAGGCGTCCAGTTGATGGACTTTACAGGGTGTATGTGAATATCAATCTCTGGTAGTTTTCATTTAATTTCGATATTTCAATCAAATCGGTGTTTTTCAATTTTCCTACCAACAAAGAAACTAGCAGGCCATGGAATATAAACAAAAAAGTATTCAGACGGAAGAAAACAGCTAACTTAGCAAAAAGATCCAGACTAGAGTAAAAGGACAAGACAACAAATCAACTCTAACCAAAAACAACGGCAGTAACATTTCTAAGGTCAAAGAGAAGCTGGAGTACAACAGAAATGGATAGTTTTTACAGCCCACTAGCTACTGCAATGTACTAGAGATTAAAAACTTCCAAAATCACTAAAAACTTTCAAATGAAATCAAAACCTTCAGAGATTGTTGCCTTAGCCTTCAGTCTAATATATTCAGAACGCAATTTCGCATTTAATGGTATAAAACAGTAGTCATTTCTATCAAAGTCAAGAGTAACAAAACCTTTAACTGTTTGGCTGTAGTCTTTTAAATTTTTGAGTATCTATTAGCAAGATCGCAAAAAAAAGAAATACTGATAAATCATGTTTTATTTTTCTGCCATGTAAATTATGTTTAATAATTTGAGCAGATTTTCAATTCATTATCCATTTTCGGCGGTTTTGCTTACGGGTACTGAATAATTTGCAGAACTGCAGTCGGAGGTGTCGGTTACTCCTTTTTTAAATCATTAAATGTAAAACGTCAACCTGAATCTATTAAACTGCCAGCAACATTCGATGGTAGATTTCCTTTCATTTCAAAATCCATATCCATTTCTGTGGTATTCCAGTTCTTGTTTGGCCCTAGATGTGTTACCTCTGTTATTTTTGGTTACAGTTGACTTCTTGTAAGTCATTTTTATAATTTTGTCTCTTTACTCTAGTCTCTCCGTATCTATCTGCTAAGTTAGGTGTTATCTTCCATCTGAACAGTCTTTTGTTTATATTTCATGACCTGCTAAGTTGCTTATATGTAGGAAAATTGAAAAACACAGGTTTCACTGAAAATTTGAAATTAAATCAAATCTACCAGAGATTGATATTTACAATCTACATCATTAGAAAGGCTGTCAGATTTTCCATTTGACTGTATAAAAAAATTAGGCATTTCCATTTGAAAAAACCAAGTTATCTCTGATTGAAGTTTTCCTTAACTGATCTTACTGATCTACCGAGATCTCCTAGTAAGCCATGATCTGCACGATGAAGTATATAAGCCTGTCGAAAACGCAAGTTTCTTTCTAGTTCATTCAATAAAATGTTTAAGTTTTCACGACATTTGTTGCCTACTGCGACAGGAATCTCAAATACGTGCTCTATGTGGTTCACTACTAATTGCCATCCACATTATCCAGGACTGACGACCTCCATGAAAGTTACTTGATTTGCAAAGAATTTGGAATCCATTTTACCATGACCTTCACAAATAATTTTTTGAGTGGAACTGTAAGGCAAATTGACAACCGGGATGTTGTTCATCTCCAAACGATTGACGACCTCCATTATGCTTCTTAAGTCACCCAAACACTCTACAGCGTCATAAATTATTATCTGTGTATGCATTTTGCACAAAATTCTATCGCATATCAGCTCCACGTTGATTATTTAGATGTCTACGAGGAACACAGACATTTCAGTAATTATTATCTAAAAAAAGTCAGACTTTAAATCAAAGTCTACTCGAAGAAAAGTAGATGAGGCCTTTATGTCTCTTATAAAATATTACCTTTGGAAGCAGCACTCAGTATTATACTGAATGTATGGCCCGCTCAATATTAGGATAGCCACTAGATGCAGGAGCACGTTTCTACCATGTAATAGCATCAATGTATACGTTTCTTCCTTTTTGACAGACTCGACTGTATCTTTGCCTTGTAGTTGCTGTCTTTCTCCTTGATCGTTTCCTAAGTACAAACTGAAGGCAACTAGGAACCGCTAAAACCGCTAAAAAGAAAGTTTGTGCTGGTTTATATCTTGATTATTGTTTCGCCGCGACTGACACAATTTCTAAAAATCGCTTTGTCGCTTTTTCCATCCTCGCCACGGTATTAATACTGTGTCAATGCTACATAAAAATTAATTCAAAAGCTTCCACGTTACACAATGCAAAATGATCAAAAGCAATACTTGTACGTATACATCACAAAAGATCAGAATAGGGGCCCTGTAAAACGCAAGATAATGTTTGGATTGACCTAAAAAACTGTGTCGTGCCGCTAGGTCTTTCTTTCACAGGTTAGTGGACGGTCTATTATGAATACACCAAATTTTTCAGTTTTGTAACGCAAAAAATCGTAGAAAGTGGTACCTAGAAACGAAGTTTGAGAAGCATTTGAAATTTAACATTTTTTTGCTAATCACTCCGCCACCCATGCGTCGATTTTTTAAATTATAGCAGCGTTACCAATTACGACCTACAGCATATTGCTACCCAAATTCCATTACCAACCGTTACGAGGCTAGAGAAATACCAACAGACAGAAGACAGGCAGGCAGACCGACAGAGTGATAGACTGATAGGCAGACCAACAGACAGGCAGACCAACGGAAATGAATGACGTGGATTTTCGATAATATGTAGATATCATAACACGTCCAAAAAGCATATTATCTCGAAATCTAATATTTTTGGTGTCACAATACACCTATCAGTGTAGGAAGTAAAAGATATTTTTTTTATATCACCACAATGAGTTATTTGATAGTGTCTTTTTACATACGTTTGTGAACTAATTCCATTGCTGTATATTTCTTTTAAAAGGGGTTGGCATTGAACTCCAATTCATTTGCCACAGATATGAAAGTATAACATGTACTTATCATCAATAACATATCCATCTATCTAGATAGCATGGATAGCAAATGTAAAATTGTAGTCACTAAAGCATTGTAAACAAGCAAGGAAGCAGCCTAATAACCATAGGTGTTGTTGCTGCTTAAATAACAAAATGTTGCCAAATGTTTTCCCCGGCTCTCGTAGCGTTGGCTCATTTTTGTTACCTAGGAAATAAACACACTTCAGGAAGCATGAGTTACCTAATTAATGTATCCCCAGGTACACTACAACTACGGAAACGACTTTTAGTGATAATTTAGGGTAAGTGGGTCTACTTCTATGTAGGCCAACTTCTCGGGACCGTAAAGTAACTAGCGAGTTGCCCGCCTTTGCTTTGTGTCATCACTTACGGTACGGCAGAAACATATCTCTGAAGTATTTCCCTCTCGGGGACCGCACCTTACTGTGTTACGTGAGATTCGTGGAAGCACATTACTTTGTGGTGTGCCGCTGAATTGCCGGTAAAGGGTGAATACTGTTATGGGGTATAGCGTGCAGCATGTACACTGTAAGTTAGTAAAGTATACTGGAGGCTGTGGAAATTATAGCACAGAATATTCAACTTCGTAGAGGTATTCAGAGTAAAATTCAAAGAGCACTGCTATCTTTGTAAATCATTACCGCTAATTAGTTACGACCTAGATGTTAGCTTGTCAGCTAGTCTTATTTATGATGCAACCTTGCGAATTTATCTTATTGTCAGTTTTTGTCGATAATACTTCACAACTTAAACCCTGGAAATGATTGACATGATCTGATGTCAATCAAAACTCTACAATGAACAGGGAGCCTTACCGCTTTCACGGCCTCGTAAGTAAGTGGTGGTGAGGTTATCTCAAGTTGATAGGCTCTGTACTTGGCCCATATTATCTTTTCTCAAATACATTTGAGGCGTTGAGAGTGACCTATCCCACAAAACCGAGGAGCGTGGAAAACTTTGAATACTGAACAATCTGCTCATGTATTTTTAATACTGCCACGGCCTATGGGTATGACTACTTTACAGAGACATCGCTTTATATAGCATTATGGAATTGAGACAGTTCCTGTTATTAGCAAATCTTCACCAGCACTTTCCTCGGCTTCTCAATTTTGGGGGTAGACCAGCTCTCAAAGCTTCATTTGTCCTAAAGAAAAAAACCATATTAAAAGATGATAGCCCTGTAAAATGAGAATTAGAGAGGTGATATTAAGAATACCGGAGTCAAATTGACTAGCCTAGTATTTTCCACGCAAACTTACCTTCATATTCCACTGCGGTGCCGTATTTTCTGAGCTATCATTGCCTTAGAAAATGAGGCAGTATCACAAGATTCTCTTATCCTATAGACTGGATGGTGGTCCAAGTTTTAGTGCGATAGACGCACTTACCTACGAACTAGCGAAACACCTGACTGCACTACTGAATCCGTAGTTGGGAAAACTGATACGTATATAAAGAACTCGGCACTTTATATCTAAAATCCATAATATACACAACTCGAAGGATCTGACGTTCTGGTTAGTTTCGACGTCGTATGACTCTTCACAAAAGTACCATGAACTACAGCACATCAAACGGATATTCCCAGAAGATATGGCTAACTTATTCAAGGATGTGTTAACGACAACATACTTTTCATGGGGCAACCAAATGTATGAACAGACGGAAGTCGTGGCGATGGGAAGCCCTCTGAGCCTAGTAGTGGCTAGGTTAGGTTAGGTTAGGGGGGTCAAACGTACAGGCCGGGTTAGGTAGCCCCAACACTGCAGCCGTTGGCTTATTGTATTGTCCTGTGCGTTTGTTAATCCGTGAAGAGTTTTGTGACCTTGATGAGATCTAAGAGTCTCTTCACTATATCTCGATCGGGGAGTGATTTGGGGTTACTTGGCCCTATCAGTCTGAATCTCCACCAGCGTAGGGCCTCACATTCAAAGATTATATGAGAGGCTGTTTCGTCGTCCTCGTCACATAGTCTGCATATTGGGTTTTCTTTGAAAATCCCCAATGTGTGTCCGGTTAGGAGGCCTAGTTTCTTTTCTATTTAGTTTTAGGATCTCTTCAGCTAGTTTTGGTGTGGGTTGTTTCACCATCAGCTTGCTGTGTCTGAGCTTTGGATGTGATTGCCAGTATTTTAGGTGTCGTGAATGCACCCACTGGTTTATCGTAGTTCTTACCAATTACATTGTAATACCTATCGCCGGTTCGGAGCCGGTAAAGCTGGATGCCGATCCGTTTCGTGCTAAGGTATCTGCTTTTTCATTCCCTTCAATTCGCTTGTGACCTGGCACCCTTTTCAGGGTTACCTTGTTCGTGGCACTAAGTTGTTTGAGGTTTTCTAAGCATTCCCAGACGAGTTTGTATTTGATTTGGCAGCCGTTAAGAGCTTTAATTGAGGCTTGGCTATCCGAGCAGATAAGAATAGTAGTGGATCCATCGTGATCAAGATTGAGCAGACGACATAGAACAGCGCCCAGTAGAAGTCAAAAATATGGTTCAGATACGCAGATGGCACATTAAATTTGTTGTATGGAGCCACGGACAAGACAAGCTGGTGAAATTTCTATAACACCTAAACAATTAAGTGTGAACATCCAGTTCATGATTGAAGTAGAGAAAAACAAAAACTAGCTTTGCTGGATGTGTATTAACTAGAAAGAGATCAATTTTGGGACACACAGCGTATAGGTTAGCGACACGTACCGATCGCTATTCACACAACAACTTGAACAACCATTCATGCCAGAAGTTCGGAATCATCAAACCACTAACAGAACGGGTAAGAAGAGTGTGTGAACCAGCCGAACTCAGTATCGAGCTCGGAATGTCTGAAAAATGCTTTGAAGGCAAACGCTGTTCAGAAAAGCAAATAACAAGCATTATGCGAGCTGGTAGAGTAGAAAAAGAACCACAACGACCACCAGTAGCATAAGCTTTCCTACCTTAATGTTCTCCGTATCACAGACAGAATTGGGAAGTTATCAAGTAGGCAAGTATCAGGACAATACTCAAAGCAACTGGAAAAATACAATAGCATTTAAGATCGGCAAAGGACAAAAGGGATCTGAGGAGAGCATCAGTGCTTCATCGGATGTCATATACTTGTGGAAATGTATAATTCATCGCAGCAACAGAGATCGGAGCGAACCAGAATTTCGGAATACAAATCTAGTTGCCGATGAAGTCAGACAGAAAAATCTGCGGCACGCACTTCACCAATGCTGTCGCCACAAGATAATTTTTGAGGAGACACAAGTTCTCTCTTATTAGGTCAAATTGTCCATCGAGATTTATAAGCATAAAAACAACTTCAACAAAGAAGAAGAAGAAGAAGCGTACGAACTCAACAGAATATGGATAACCCGTCCTAAAAGACGCAAGGATTCTAAGACCAGGAGATCCACAGGGCTCGGCGGTACACAGCGCAGCCACCCCCACTCCCAACCCGGGATTTATAAGTGCTCAACCCAGTGACACGGTTTTAGTTTCTCGGAACACGCCGAACAGGTAACAGCTTTTGAGGATGCTAACCATTCGTGTTGGCGAAACTTCAAGCAGCGATGCGCACCGACGCCAAGACGGCGGAGCGTCTCTACGCTGGCCGAACAGCCCAAAAATCAACAGTTTATCGGATCATGGCCGCGAAAGCCTTACACAATTCTTCAGTCATTGTTCTACTAGTATTTAATTTTATCTACTCCCATTACGTTAGTCAGCCATTACCAAACTACTTCTGAACAGGATATGCTACCGATAAACAAACACCGTGTATTATGTTTCATAACTCATGGTCCAGCCATAGCATAGTAAACAACCAGCTCAATATCTCAGGTTGGCGGTAATTACACGCGCATCCCCCTTTTGGATATTTTTTTATAGAGATGCTAACGATACTTCGATACTTCTGCACTAATATCGAGTATTTTTGTCATCGATACTTTTATCGTATCGAAAATAATTATACAATTATTGAGTGGTGTAATCAATAATTGCACAAAATGCTCTATACGAACCAAACGTGCCTATTTGGTTAAAAATATCGAGTTGGTACCGGTATCGGTATTTTCATTTTCGCATCTCTACCCAAACTTCACATCCGTTAAATCACCCCAAGGTCAAATTCTGTGGGAACCATTTTTATATAGGAAATCCTCAGAGGTATTGTGCTGGTTGTTTACTATGCTGTCGTCCAGCCTCTTAGAGGTGACCGATACAAAATCCTTCAACTTATAATGAAGGGAAAAATCGAGGGACGAAGAGGAATTGGAAGGAAACAGATGTAATGGCTCAAGAATATTAGAGACTGGACAGGGATAAGCAATGCAGAACAACTATCCAGAATAGCCGAAAGCCATGAACAACTCGCCATTGTAATTGCCGACGTTAGGGGGACCTGATGTGGCACCGAAAGAAGAAGAAGGTTCAGCCGTGAGTTATGAACACCGCCTACTGGATACCTCTTAAAAATGCATAGGATTAAATAGACGCTGTATCAACTGCAAATGTCGCTATGAAATGTCAAACGCTAAATGGAACGGTGACAATATCTATTTAAGTGACAGAAAAATGAGGTTAAATTGTCAATATTCTGTAATTATTATGTATTTAAATCGTACTATTCATATATTTACAGGGCCGATCCTGGTTGGTTGACCGCCCTCGTGCGAATTCGATTTTGGCCGCCCCAAGTATAAATTCATTTTCTATTTTCATTATATGATCCTAATTATTCATTTGTTTGTGCAACAGGACTGATACGTTCAAGTACTTCGGAGAGGTATGAGTTGATGCGGTGTGGTACAAGAACCTCTTACTTTTGGCAAAATCGATTTCCGGTATATTATAGTTTTGAATAAATTTTGTGCATGATATATTGACAATAACCCAAAGGACCGGAAAGCAGCAATAAATTTGAAGTTTGTCAGCGGTGCTTCAGATTACACTGTAGTCTTAAGAAACACATGTAGTAGGTTTGACTATGATGATCTTCCTGGGATTTTATGCGACGATCTCAGAAAAAAGTTGAAAAAGCATGTTCTAATCTCTCACAAAGGTGGGAAGAATTTTGGATAGGTTTAAACAAAGGCACCAACCTTGGCAGCACTCAAAAACTATCTTCTCAAAACCTCCAAAATTATATGAAATCCCAAAGCAAACAGGAAGACAGAGGTTAGCGTATCGAAATATATCACTGCGTTCGAAAACGGAATATGCTTCTGAGGTGCAGCATGGAACAATGGTGTTAATTGAAGCACTGTTGATCAAAAACAGGAATCTATTTTACAGCAGTGCTAAAAGGAGCTATCCAAAAGTCCCTCGCGCTCATTGAAAATGAGAATAGTGTTGTTTGGATGAGAAGGAGTTCTGTCATTATCTCTCCATCTTTGTGAGATAATTATTAGAAAAAAAAAGGAAGTCAAGTTGATTGACTCAGTACTTCCCACACATTACGCTGACACCAGTTTATTATTTTCCCATAGCATGAAGCTTTAGTCTAAGATCCCTTGCAACCAAATAATTGCCAACCCCCCCCCCCCCCCTAAAATTGTCTTATGCCGCTAGGTCTTTCCTTCACAGGTCAATGGACAGCCTATTATCGATACTACAAACTTCTCAGTTTTACAACCCCCGCCCCCCGCCGCCCCCCCCCCCAGCCACCTCACCTTCACCCCCACCCAAAAAACTGGTAGGAAATGATCTGGAACCCCTAAAACATCTAAAAACCGAATTTGAGTTGCTTTCATACTGGTCGCGTTCTTTGATTATTGCACCGCTGCCACTGACAAGATTTTTAACAAACATACGCGTTTTCCATTCTCACTACGGTAACAATATACTGTGTCAAAATTTCATTAGAATCAATTTAATAGTGTCCACGTTACAAAATATAGGATACAAATTTAGACCAATAAATTCTCGTATAGTATACAGAAAATTCTAAGTCCCTTAGTTTCTGTAATAGGCTAGGCAATGTTCGGATGCACCTAAAAAGGTGATTTGTGTCGCTAGATCTTCCTTCACAGGTTAGTGGACAGCCTATTATGAGTACAAGAATTTTTTTAATTTTTCAACCCCCAACCCCCCAACCACCCCAATTTCACCCCCTCCCAAAAAAACGCAGAAAATGATCAGGAACCTCTAAAACGCTTAAAAACGAAGTTTGAGCTGTTTTTATATTTTTAGTTTTTTTATTATTTTCTGCGCCGCCACTGGCACGATTTATCAAAACCATACGCGTTTTCCATCTTCGCCATGGTAGTAATGCCGTTTCAAAATTTCATTAAAATCAATTCAACAGTTTCCTCGTTACAACGATCTGACGCAATACTCTCGTATGTTTACATCAAAAAAAAAATTCTAAGTCCTTTGCTTTCTGTAATAGGCAAAGGCAATGTTCGGATGGACCTAAAAAAGTTATTTATGTCGCCAGGTCTTCCTTCACAGGTCAGTGGACAGTCTATTATGAAAGCAACAAATTTTTCAATTTTACAACCCCCCACCCCCCAACCACCCCAATTTCACCCCCACCCAAAAAAAAATTAGAAAATGATCAGGGACCCCTAAAACGCCTAAAAACGAAGTTTCAGCAATATCTAATTTTTTTTGTTTTTTGCTAAGTACTCCGCCGCCTATGCACCGATTTTCAAAATTATAGGAACATTACCTTCTACGACCCCACAGCATACCGCTGCCCAAATCTCATCACAATCCATGCAGCGGTTACTGAGATTACGAGGGTAGAAAAACGCGACAGACAGACAGGACAGACAGACAGACCGACCAGACCGACAGACAGACCGACAGACAGACCGACGGAAATGAGTGACGTGGATTTTCGTTATGTACACATCATAAAACGCCCAAAAAACGTATTATCTCAAAATCGAAAATTTTCGCGATCACAATACTCCCTCACCTAACGGTGTGGGAAGTAAAATTGTCTATCTTTTTCCTCTGTTCCTCACATAAAATACTACAAATTTAGCTTCTAAGTGCAGACATATTTTCCTGATGTCATGTATTGAAGATATCCTCATTTTAAAAAGCACATAGTTCCGCAACAATCCAACAATACACGTATATACTAAATAGCCAAGTGGCAAGCAGGGGCAGGTAAATAATTATTACAGATTGTGATATAGTAGGTTGTATCGCATGGCAGCATTTTACTTAAATCTGAGCATTTTCTATTTTATAAAATGTATAAATATACAACTAAATGCTTATTTTTATCATTTTACTTCCCACACCGATAGATGAGGGGAGTATTGTGATCGCGAAAATTTCGATTTTGAGATAATACACTTTTTGGGCGTTTTATGATGCCTACATCACGAAAATCCACGTCACTCATTTCCGTCGGTCTGTCTGTCGGTCTGTCTGTCGGTCTGTCTGTCGGTCTGTCTGTCTGTCGGTCCTGTCGGTCTGTCTGTCTGTTGGCGTTTTTCTAGCCTCCTAATCTCAGTAACCGCTACATAGATTTTGATGAAATTTGGGTGGTGATATGGTGTAGGGTCGTAGTAGGTAATGTTGCTACAATTTTGAAAATCGGTGCATGGGCGGCGAGTAATTAGCAAAAAACGAAAAATTTCAAATATGCGTTAAACTTCGTTTTTAGGCGTTTTAGGGGTTCCTGATCATTTTCTACTTTTTTTTGGGTGGGGGGAATTTGGGGTGGTTGAGGGGTGGGGGGTTGTAATACTGAAAAATTTGTTGTATTCATAATGGGCTCTCTAATGACCTGTGAATGAAAGACCTAGCGCCATAATACAATTTTTAGGTCCATCCGAACATTGCCTTGCTTATAATAGAAACCAAGGGACTTAGAATAATTTGTGGTGTATACATCCGAGTGTTGTTTTAGTTTTAGATCGTTCTTTATTGCGTAACGCCAAAATTATCGAATGGATTTTAATGAAATTTTGACACAGTATTACTGCCACGGCGAGGATGGAAAGCGCGCATGTTTTGGAAAAATCGTGTCAGTGGCGGCGCGGCAATAATAAAAAAACTAAAAATGTAAAAATAGCTCAAACTTTGTTTTTCGGCGTTTTAGGGGTTTCTGATCATTTTTTACTTTTTTTTTGGGGTGGGGGTGAAATTGGGGTGGTTAGGGGGTGGGGGGTTGTAAAACTCAAAAATTTATTCCATTTATAATAGTGTCCATTGACCTGTGAAAGAAAGACTTAGCGGCATAATAGACGTTAGTTAGGTCCATCCGAACATTGCCTTGGCTATTACAGAAATCAAGGGATTTGGTATTGGTAGGGGTAGGTATTGATTCAGGTCGTTCTGAATTTAGTAACATGGAAATTATGGAATTAATTTTAATGAAATTTAGGCACACTATTATTACCGCGGCAAGGATGAAAAATGCGTATGGTTATCAAAAATCGTGTCAGTGGCGGCGCAGCAATAATAAAAACTAAAATATAAAAATAGCTCAAACTTCGTTTTTAAGCAATTTGGGGGTTCCTGATTGTTTCGTTTCGTCCAGTTAAAGCTGAGTTGTGTCGTTTTAGTTCCTACGGAGAGATTTAGGAAACTATTTACTAGTTTTTGTGTTGGATGTTTTTTGACGACAGGCGGGCGATGATTTGGTTGCAACTGTTATGTGTGGGAAGTACTGAGTCAATCAACTTGACTCCATTTTTTATTGTCCATCTTAAAGGTTTCCATTATACACTTAATCTTCGATACTACTTATAGTAACACGATAAATAAGAAAAACTGACCGTCGAAAAACACTTGATGAGAGATAACGTGATCTGAAACAACATTGACAAATTTAAAATTTATTGCTGTTTTCGGTAATTTGAGATATTGTGCACAAAATGACTCAAAACTAAAATGTACCAGAAATAGCTTTTTGGCCAAAATTTAGCAGTTTTTGTACCACAGTGCGTTGGCGCGGCCGCCTTTCAAATTTGGCCCCCCACGTGCGGGGCACGTTTTCGCCCGTCGCCATGATCGACCCTGTATATTTGGTCGCAGATAAAGTATAGTATTCAACTCGCGGCAATGGTAATAACTGACTTGTTGATTAATACCGTCATTACCGCATCGGCTGAACAATATACTATTAAATGTTTTTAGTGGATGTTTTTAAACATATTTTTAATGCCGGATTAAAACTTTTTCTGTTGCATATAATCCGGTCCCCAATCATCAAAATCGAGATTCTATCCATTATTATATCTACGAAATTTCTACGTTCACCCGAGTGACTGAACACGCGTTGATGCATCCCCCACATTGGGCTACCTTCCCCTTTGACAACGATTTAATAATACCCTCGCTAATATCCAATTTTAATTATTCATCGAGACAGAAACAATGGTAGAAGTGATGTGAAATGAAAACGTTATTCACGGTCCAGCTACATCGCTGTTCTGCGAGTTGGGGGTAGCACGACAATGCCGTATGTCGTGTACAATATGTCTACAACGTAACGTCTGTACAGGACCGGAACCCAAAGTCTATAGAATTCTGACATAATGTCGTGGTTTCCTGTTACGCTTCTTTGTCGTATTCATTCAAACTGATACAACACATGACATTCAATCTACGTGCATTTGAACTCCTAAATAGTTCCACACGTACATGGCTATATAACTGACTTATACCACTGCAAATTAAACAACCAGCAGAATATATACCTATATAAAAATAGTTCCTACAAAATTTGACCTTGACTGTGCCATTATGAGTCTGGGTAGGGATGCGAAAGTAAAGAGTATCGACACCAACACCAATTCGGTATTTTTTGGCAAAGTTTGTGCATGTGTGTAATTATTTTTGATACTGATACCCCTAAAAAATATCGATGTCAGCTTGGAATCTCTCAAAACGTATCGATGACAAAAATACTCGATACAGTAATGTCTCGAGTAATGTAAATTTTTTAATATTTTTTTTTGTTATTTTTTATGTTGTTTTCCAAATAATATAAGATAAAAAAATACATATAGATGATATTTTGCAAAAAAATCTGAAAAAACCTCTTTTAATTGCGATTAGAGATTCTAATCATAAAAACATAGGGAGGTTTTTTTTATAACTGAGCAGACGTGCAGGCAGAGCCTAAATACCAGAGTACCGCGGCTGCTGTGAAAGGGTTATGTTAGGGGAAGTTTATTAACGCGAGATTTGAATGGGCCGCAGACCCAATAATACATCTTCTGGCAGTCCATTCCAAGCCTTGGACACCCTGGGAATAAATGTGCGGTTGTACCGCTCAGTTCTTGATTTATGAAGAACGATCGTCTTAGGATGAGATGCAGCGGTCGCACGAGTACATCTGATAGGAGCAGTGAGCGGCCGGAACGATAGAGGATAGTCAGAGGAGCAAATTCCGTTGAATATCGGTAGAAGAGTGAGAGGTCACCAACAATACCTTCTGGCTCTAAATAGGTACCCAAGCTTTTTACCAGCAGCTGTTGCAATTAACGCGACGTGTTCGTGCCAGATCAGATTTTCTGTAATGTTGACTACTAACAGCTTGAATGAGTGACTCCTTGGCAGAGCCCGGTTGTTCATTAGAACCTGGTGTTGGCTTGGGCACTTCTTGTTTGATCGCGTACAATACTGGGTCTTGGAGGCATCAAATTTAACCATATTTTTAAGCTCCCAAGCGGTAATGGTATCGAGATCCTTTGATGGTGAGCTGCCACTGTCAGTCTTCTGCGTTGCAGCTCGACCACAGAGATCGGTTTATTGCTCATTATGCCTGCATGCAGCGTACTGTCATCCGCAAAACTGTGGATTGGGTTTGTAGTGCTAGAGAGTAGATCATTATTTGTGAAGCAGAAACAATGTCGGAGCCAATACCGATCCCTGCGGAACCCTGGCATTGATGCTATGGAAAGAAGAGGAAAAGCCGTCTACCACGACAGAGATTTTCCGACCTGAGAGAAAGTCTGCCAGCAGAGCGCTGTCCGTCGTTTTAAAACGTAGGTACTGAAATTGATCCAAAAGATGTGATGAATTCCAGAAAAACGTTCTAAAAATTCAATGTATCGGTGGACTCCCAAACACGTAAAATAATGTAGAATGTTATGTGATGTACAAAAAAGGGTGGAGGAGAAGGTAAACATTTGCCGTATTTTATATAGTTTTCTCATCAATTTCGATTCCTTGACCGAACAATGCTAATGCGCTCCTTGTTGTGGTAGTAAGTTCAGGTTAAGCTTTTGCTTAGAGGAAAGAAAACGG
>CATOUR010000287.1:0-68990 GCA_951848785.1 Callosobruchus maculatus
TTCGTTCATACGGCTGCCGTTAATGCTGCCAGCTTTCTTCTCGGCCGGAGTCCATCCCCAAAGGTGATCGTCGATAAATTTCGGGGAAGACTTGATTACTCGCTCGGCCTCCACATCTTCGAGAGCTGCCTCATAGCTGCCGAACGTGGCCCTGACTGATGCTGCTTTTTTGATGTCCTCCCGGGCGTTCCTGATTGCCCGTGCCGGGTTATCCATGCCGATGGTACCCGAAAGCGACCTGGAAAGGATCGCCACCATTCGCCAGCAAATAACGCGCGTAACGTTCCTCGGCCTCTTTTGGGGAGATTTTAATTTTCTCCAGCGCGGCTTCGGCTGCGTCCAGATGTGCGGTTCGTTCAGGCGGATAACCTCCAGCACCCAAAGATAAGCGTCAGTCTGCTTATGCCCGGTGATTCTCCGTTGCTCGGGCAGAGGCTTGATGTTTGCGAGGGCGGAGCTGTGCGCTGCCGTCGGGATGGTGAATAGTGCTTTATGTTCGTTGTTATCAGTACGCATTACGCAGCCGCCTTTTTCTTGAAGAAAACCACCTCACGAACCTGATCGCCGTTCATGAGCATGTCGTTAAAATCCCCGTTATCTGGGTAGTAGATGCTGATTTTTTCCAGGTCATTTTTTGCCAGTAAATTGGCATGGGCGCATTCCGTGGCCGCAGCCAATCCGGTGGCGCTGTTGACGTCTCGATCTGCGAAAATAATCAAATTCTTCACACCTGCAGGAACACGGAATTTTTTCATGAACCCGCTGGTCATGGTGGCCCAGGTGTTAACGTTGTAAAGCTGCTTACAGGAAAGAGCCGTTTCGATACCCTCTGCAATTCCGAGGGTCGTCGCTACCGGGAACATGCGAATAGCGACGGAACGGGCATGATCCAGATAGCTTTCGTCCTGAAGAGATTTCTGGCGCTTCGCTCCGGCAGAATCTCTTAGTTGGGCTTTCTGATTGCCGTCCAGTAAGGTTCTGTGCAGATAGCAAAGCTCGCCTTTGTCGTCAGTTGCGAGTGAATACAGACACTGGTAAACCTTACCGCCGTAGCGTTGTTTATCATTGAACTTCACTGCCTCTTGTGGGAGCTGATAAATTCCCCTGGCCTGCAAATAATCCGCCCCGGTAGTTCCTTTCAGGTTGACCAGTTTCGAAAATTTGGACAGAACCCGATCACGTGCGCTTACTGCATCTGAAGTGCGCGGGAACGCTTCGCGGGTAAAGTTATTACCAATCAGCTGGTCTATTTCCCTGCAAATTTCATTGAATGGCTTCCCTTGTGTCAGAGTGACAAGCTTCATTCCGTCACCGCTGCCACAGGTACAAATCCATGTTCCCCGGCCGTCCCGGTCATCAATACGCAGCTTTCCCCGCGCACCACATACCGGACATTCGCCTTTAAAGTGATTTCTGGCATTAATGGGAGGTAACCCGAAGTGTTCAAAAATCATTGCCCATTGACCTTTTGCCGCTTCTGCCGTCTTCATGCTCGTTTTCCTAACTGCTGTTTGATATCGCTAATCGCTTTCTGTGCTTGCTGTATTGAGGATGGGGCTGCCGTGCCTGATGCCTCCTGCTGGCGCTTGGCCTTCTCCTGCCCTTTCGCATACGCAATCAATTTGTGCCGGATGAAATTAGAGACAGTCGGGGTGATCTCCATCGGGAAATCGCTCAACCCGTTAGGCCACTCGTCAAACCGTTCGCGAAAAGTATTTGCGCACCAGCCATCGCTGACGGGCTTTTTCCCCTGCGATACGCGCTGGCGCTGATAGAATTTGATCTGACTCCACCAGGCCTGTTTCTCTGCCTTCGTGGGCTGATGCTGGTTTTTACCCAGCTTTTTGAGTTTGCGGCCGGTGTCGGTATCGACGTCCTCACCGCCCAGCGGCTTATGCCCCACATTTCGGGCATACATAAACGCCAGCTGGCTTCATGTAATGACATTGAATGCATTCATGTGGCAGTTTTTCGGCCCGTTCCTCAGCTGCGCGGCGCGCGCTTTCCTCCATGCCGTCAGACTTACCGGGAAGATCGTCGTACTCGATTGAATCCGGATAACCCAAACGGTGCACGGTGCCGCTGTGATCGAAGATGAGGCAGAACTCTTTACCCGGTGCGGTGCGCAGGCCACGTCCGAGCGCCTGCAGCCAGCGAATTTCGCTTTTTGTTGGCCTGGCGTAGATGATGCAACGAACGTCACTATCGAAGCCGGCCACCAGAACGCCCACACTAACGATGATTTTCGTTGCACCGGTTTCAAAGCGGTGAATGATGGTCTGGCGTTCATCCACTGGAGTGTCGGCTGTCATAACCTCAGCGTTAACACCCGCCAAGTTAAACTGGATTGTCAGGTAATTGGCGTGGGCTACGTTGACACAGAAAGCGATGGTAGGCAGATCCCGGCCATTCTCCAGCCAGTTCTGTACGATGTCGCCCACCAGCGTAGAGCCGCACATGATTTCAGCCAGCTGCGTTTCGTTGTAATCGCTCCCGTACTCAAGCGATGCTTTGGTTTTAACTCCTTTCAGATCCGGCTTAGTTGGCGCGTAAAATTCGTATTTACTCAGATCGCCACGCTGGATTAACTCGCCGATGGTGGTCGGTTTAATCAGTCGGTCATAGTATTTGCCCAGGAACGGGGAAAACGGAGTACCCGACAGGCCAATCACCTTTACGCCTTTGCCGCGCAGACGTTCGATATCCTTCAGGATGCGCTTTTTACGCAGGTGTGCTTCGTCGATAATCAGCAGATCAATATTTTCAGGAAAAACACGACGAATAAGCGTGTCGGCGCTGGCAATCTGAATTTTCCGGTCCGGATCGTAGTTCGGGTGATCCGCCCAGATATAACCGATTTCATCCCCCGGTAATCCATACTCCACGAACCGATTAGCCGTCTGACCGATCAGGATGGTGTACGGTGCACAGAACAGGACGCGCATACCACGGCTGACAAACCCGGCAACGATGAAGGCGGCCAAACCCGTTTTACCGCTACCGGTTGGCGAATACACCATGAAGGTGTCGTTTGCCTTCCAGTCACGGCGCAACATGTTTAGCGCTCGTTCCTGTGCAAAATTCGGCGTGATCGTCAGCTCCATTGTGCAGCTCCCGTGCTGATGAGATAATAATTTTGTGATGTGGTTTTCATGGATTCCCCCTCACATGGCTGGTGGCCTCCCCAAAGGCTGCCAGCCTCCCTTCTGATTCAGCTCCTCTGAAAAAACACTCTTCCAGGAAGAACCCTTTTCGTTTCTCAGCGCCTGAGCGCTCTGTACAACCTTTCTGATACGGGCGTTTTTTTAAATTGCGCCCTTAAGACAGAGATCTACTTAACCAATGGATCTCTCCTGTTGGAAAAGACCCTATTCCTACCCCTACACCCAATCCCCCCTTACCCCCCTTTCCCTCTTCCCCATAAAAACGTACTACTTACCTAGTACACATGAGGAATTGGGTCAGTTGGTTGCCAACCTGAACAGGCACCTTTAAGCCTGCTTCTGTTCGGGTACCTTTAAACCCGAAACAATGAGGAGCGCGATTGCGATCCAGCCAGGGGAGGTTCGGCGGTATACCCCTGTAAAGCTCTGCCTTGATTTCTCACAAACAGGCGAAGCCTTGTGTTTGCTTCATGCCTTGCCCGGTTCTCCTTGCGGTAGGAAACGGGTTCAGCCTCGAAAGTCTCCTGATACACAGCGGCATAACGCTGGATAGCTTTTTGTCGTGCAGTTGGTGTCAGGCTTAGTAACTGCTGCTTAATCCACTCGGCATCAGCTTGTGAGTGGGTATCCGGCAGCAGTGCGTTATCGAAGTTGCTCTCCGGTATGTTCATCGGAAAAAACCTCATCCAGACTGGTTTCATATCCGAGCTGCTTAAAGGCGCTCACAATGCGTTTCCCAACTTCAATATCTGGGATTCGACGACCAGTTTCGTAGTGGCTAACGGCCCCTTGAGAGCTAGCGATCAACGCTGCCAGCTCCCCCTGGGTCACTTTTGCTTTCAGCCTTAAGCTCTTAATACCGCTCATTCGGATAGTTCCTATCTAAATAATACATAACGTACTATACACACATAAAACAATAATACAAAATGGAAGTTGCTCAAAAAATACGGATTGTAATAATCATGTCTATGAAACAGAGATGGCAGGACCTGGCCAAATCCAGGATGAAAGAAGTCGGAATGACTCAAGAACAGCTAGCTGAAGCACTCGGTATGACACAGGGTGGGCTAGGCCATTGGCTGAACGGAAGACGTGAACCTAACCTGGAGGTCATAGCAAAAATTTTTAAAATTCTACAAATGCCAGGTTTTGTGGTTGACGCTGACGGCGCAGTGAGCGACGCAAGAGCTGATCACAATGTGTCATTTCACGCGATGAATGAATCGAAAGGAAGCTACCCCGTAATCAGTTGGGTCAGCGCAGGGGATTGGATGGAAGCAGTGGAGCCATATCATAGGCGCGCGATCGACCGCTGGTATGATACAACCGTGGAATGTTCAGAAGATTCATTTTGGTTAGATGTCAGAGGGGATTCGATGACATCGCCAGCTGGGCTTAGCATTCCAGAAGGCATGGTTATACTGGTCGATCCTCAGGTTGAACCCATCAACGGAAAGTTAGTTGTCGCTAAGCTCGATGGGGATAACGAGGCCACTTTCAAAAAGCTGGTTATCGATGCTGGTCAACGATTTCTCAAGCCGTTAAACCCTCAATATCCCATCATTCCCATAAACGGTAATTGCCGTATTATCGGCGTCGTGGTTGACGCAAAGATAACCAATCTGCCATAGAGCACAAGCCGCGTAAGCGGCTTTTTTTATGCCACGCGCCCCCAAAGAAGACAAAAACACCTTTACAAACAGTAAGATAAAAATTAATACATCAGATTAATCCGTTTTGTATTGACGTAATTTAATACGTTATGTATTGTTATTTCATCGGCAACAAATGGAGCCCATGAAATGAAAACTAACCCGACAACTAAAAAATTTTTCCAGCTTGTAGATATTCCTGATTACCGCTTCGCAGCTGACAAGGAAAAATGCAGTCATATTGATTTTGACCAAATCGCAACAGATTGCGATACAACAACCATTTCTTTGCTAGAAGCTATCAATCACTTAGGGATCAGCATAATGAACGAGGCAGAGGAAAAGAACATCGATAAAAATAAACTCATGATGCTATCTGGCGCAATTGCTGATTTAGCAGAATTAGCAATTGCCACAAACAAGATCGCTATTTCATCTACTTATTCCTCCGGTTATAAGGATGCTGAAAATGCCTGATTTAACCTTGCAAAAAGCGGCTGCCAAAGCCTATCAAGCTGAAGTTGTCGCGCGGATGCTTGAGAACTATCCCCACAAGCTGACAGATTCTGATGTGGAAGCTGTGGCATCACTTTTGGCAGATCTTATTGGTCCGGTGGCTGCTTACCTTATTGAGGAAGAGTCAAAAAACCCAGCTTAAGAAATAATGAATATTTTTATTACAGGAATAATCCTGGGGATTCCCACAATCAAATTAAGGTGAATCATGATTAATCGGCAGGCATTTGAAACAGCCCAATTATTTAGCTCAATAGGTTATTGGTCTATAGGCATGCTTTATTTAAAAAAGGCATATGGCAAATGAATAATTTCATTACCACTTATCGCCGACGAATTTTAAAGGCTGCGTTATTACGCCACCAACGTAAAACCGGAAGTACCTGCATCATTATTAATATGCCTAAGGGGGGAATAAACACC
Source organism: Callosobruchus maculatus (assembly GCA_951848785.1). Taxonomy (NCBI): domain Eukaryota; kingdom Metazoa; phylum Arthropoda; class Insecta; order Coleoptera; family Chrysomelidae; genus Callosobruchus; species Callosobruchus maculatus. The sequence continues at coordinate 5,759 of CATOUR010000287.1, forward strand.
GTCGAATTAACAGAAATACTGCTTGATGGTCTGTTGAGACGATTCGAAAAGCTGGCTCTCAGTGAATACGGGAATATTAACGGCGTAAAAGCCATCAGAGGAATTTACAGCAACGCCGTAGATGTGAATGGCAGCGGTGAGTTCCTGACAGAAAGCGGAAAGGCATTAATCGACGATCTCATTACTGAGCTGGTCGAGTTTGCCAAGAAACAAAAATCAGTCACAGCGGAGACAAGCCATGAGTGATCAGACACCAATTATCACGCACGAACCAGTAAATATCGTGCTGACAATCGAGAACGGGAAAGTTATCCACGCGCGCCCGGTTCAGAACGGCGAGGTTACAGCATCGCTGGAGACTTTTTTATGGATGGCTGAACGCGCCGGTTACACGATCACCCCACCTGCAGGAGAGAAGGACAATGGCCCTGACAGCGATACGAATTCCTGAGTGGGTGCACCTGCAGGCGGTCCATGTCCTCCGCCAGTTCAGAGCCAGGCGGATTCATCCCTGCCGTATGCACGGCTCCGGAAACCTGAGCCTGAGGGTTAATCGCCGCTGGCGGCTGCTGTCCCGAGACGGCGGCCAGAACTGGGAAGTAATGAGCCATGAACGATACAGCAAACTGAAGGACAGAAAATGAAAGCGCTTTTCCTTTCCCTGCTGTTTGGCCTGTTGTTGGTGGCTGTCGTGTTCGGCTCGCTGATTGAGTACAAATTTTTGATGGATTTCGGGAGTTGATTATGAAAACGGGACAACAACCAGCTTACCCATGCCCTCGCACTGATTCTCCTCAAGGCATGACTTATCGCCAGTATCTTGTAAGTCAGCTCGCGCCGGTAGTCGCTGCTCAGTTCTTCGAAAGTAGCGCATGGACCGACTACGACGACATGGCCGGCACTCTGATGATGATGGTCGACAGCATTATTGAAGCTGAAAAGGAGACAGCACAATGAGCAAATCAGCAAAAGAGCTTTATACCGTACCTGAATGGATGCGCCCGTACCTTACGTTATTCCAAAACACTGGAGGTAATGATGTTGAAGATCTGCTACACGATGAAGACACCAATATGTTCGCAAATAGCATTCGGTACATGTTGATCGTGTCCGCTCGTTCACAATTCGGATTGCTGATGGGTATGTATAAAAATGGGCAGATTATCGAGCTTGAAACGATGAAAACAGCCCCTGTGGGTGAAGATTATCAGTCAGCGATCGACATCTTGCGCGACAGAGCTGCTCGCGAACTCGATGGTGGTTTTCGCTCACATCACAACGCCCTGATTTATGCAGCTAATGAACTGGAAAATGCCCAGGCTTTCGGGCGGGAGGTCAGTCATGAGTCTTGACTGTGTACCCCTTTCTACGTACTGCAGGGACGCGGGGGAAACGGTAGAAGCCGTTAACAAACGGATACAAAGGGGGTTATGGAAGGAGGGAGTACATGTATTAAAAGTCGATGGCGTTAAAGAACGCTGGATTGACTTAACGGAGGTTTCAAAGTGGGCAAGAAAGAACAAGGATCATTATCTCTCCCAAGAGGAGTAACCATCCGCCAGCATAAAACTGGCGACACTCTGGTTATCACTTTCACATACAAAGGGGTTCTGTGCCGGGAGCCCCTCTCCAAAATGGAAGCAAACGCGCGCGGTGTGAAGTACGCCGAGCGCCTGCTCGGGGAGATACAAAACCAGATCGCCGGCGGCACATTCGATTATGCGAAATACTTCCCAAACTCCAAAAAACTGGAGCTTTTCGGGGTAGTAAAGAAAACCAAAAATATAAAGTCTTACCTGGACGAGTACCTGAAAATCTGCCAGAACCGCAACCTGTCCCCGTCGACTATCAACGGCTATGAAAAATGCCTGTCGGCGCTGTCCGCGCTGCATAAACTCCACGTGTCAGAACTGACGCCAGCGGTCCTTAAAAACTGGATAGCCAGCCGGAAAACAAAGCTGAAAACGACCAGGAATAACCTTTCGTTTCTGCGCAGCGCCATCGATGAAGCTGTTACGGATGGCCTGCTGACCATTAACCCGGTGACCCTCGTCAGCGCCAGCCGGTACCACGTGATCGACAGCAGCCCGAGCGCCGACGATTACGAGGTTGACCCGTTCACGCCAGCGGAGACCCTCGCCATTTACCAGAGCTGCAGGTACCCGGAATGGGAAAACCTGTTCCGCTTTGCTTTCAATACCGGTCTGCGGAGCTCCGAACTGTGCGCGCTGCGCTGGCCTGATCTCGACACCATCGCGAACACAGCCCACGTTCAGGCGGCCAGTGTCGTAGGGGTACTTAAAGGCACCAAGACAAAAGCCGGTACCCGTAAGGTGGAGCTGAACAGTGAGGCGCTGGCGGCCCTGCAGGCGCAGAAGCAATACACCTTTATGAAAAGTGAGTTCATATTCAGCGACCCGAAAACGGGAGAACCCTGGGCGAATGCCGACGCTATCCGAAAAAAAGCATGGGTGCCGACACTGAAAAAAGCTGGCGTGCGCTATCGTAACCCGTACCAGACGCGGCACACATTCGCCACCAAGCACATTAGCCAGGGCATTAACCTCTTCTGGCTTGCCGGACAGATGGGCCACAAAGGGCCGGAAATGATATTCCGCAACTACGGTAAATACTTGGCTGAATATGACGGCAAAACCGCGATTTCAGCCGCGCTGTAGCGGGGGAAATATTGCAAAATGTTGGACAGGATCAGGACGTTAGACAGACCTCAATATGCACGTAAAATGCACTTGAGGTATATAACAGCAAGAGAATTGTTTATTTTCAATGAGTTAAATACATTTCGGACGCGAGTTCAACTCCCGCCAGCTCCACCAAATTTTGTTCCAAAGAAATCCAAGAAAGACCGAAAATCCCGTAGCCATCAAGGTTTACGGGCTTTTCTTTATCCAGTGTTGTCTTGTGTCATCTTGTAATATCCCTTCTTTTTTGGCACTCTTTTTGGCACTCAAGGAAATCTCGTATAGTCATGAGGTGCCAACGATGAACGCATTAAACCCGGATAGTAAACGTTCAAACACCTTATCTCCCCTCTTAGTTGGTCAGCTATCGAGTGTCCTTGAAAAAGCGCGTCACGTAAGTCACATCTGTCACAGGCTACTTAATGTTATGATATAAAAGACTTTTACTGTGACACTGTTTCAATCAGGCCGTGACTCCTCCAATATGCGTGTCACATGTGCCAGGTAATTGAGGGACGGACGAGTGCCAAAACAAACAAAGCCGTTAACAGATACTGAAATCAAAGCAGCCAAGCCCAGAGAGAAAGACTACTCTCTTTATGATGGAGATGGGCTAAATATCCTAGTTAAAACAACGGGTAAAAAAATCTGGCAATTCCGATATTCAAGGCCAGTGAATGGGCTACGAGCCAAGCTCACTTTCGGTACATACCCAGCAATATCCCTCAAAGATGCCCGCGAACAGCGTGACAATGCCCGCGCACTGATAGCCAAACAAGTTGATCCACAAGACCACCAGCGCGATCAGTTGAGGCAAACCCAGCAAGAACGAGCCAATACCTTTCAGGTAATTGCTAAGCTGTGGTGGGAAGTGAAGAAAACAAGCGTTACCGAAGATTATGCTCAGGATATCTGGCGCTCATTAGAGAAAGATATATTTCCAATCATTGGTAATGTAGCTATCTCCGATATCAAGACACGAACTTTAGTTCAGGCAATTGAACCGGTTGAGGCCCGAGGTGCGTTAGAAACAGTCCGTCGCCTCTGCCAGCGGATTAATGAGATCATGATTTATGCACAAAACACAGGTCTGATTGATACGGTTCCCAGCATTAACATCGGTAAAGCTTTTGAGAAACCTCAAAAGAAACATATGCCCAGTATCCGTCCAGAGCAACTACCAATGCTGATGCAGACAATGCGGCTTGCGAACATTGAATTGCCCACCCGCTGCCTGTTTATGTGGCAATTGCTGACACTGACCCGCCCTGCTGAAGCTGCTGGCACTCGTTGGGAAGAGATCGATTTTGCTGCTAAGTTATGGCGTATACCCGCCAGCAGGATGAAGATGGGACGTGAACATATAGTTCCATTGACAGAACAAACACTTAATATTTTAGAGCTAATGAAGCCACTAAGCGAAAACAAGGAGTATGTATTTCCGAGCAGGATAAAACCAACCCAGCCGATGAACAGCCAAACTGTCAATGCAGCTCTCAAACGGGCGGGGTTTAGCGGCATGTTAGTTTCTCATGGTCTGCGTTCTATCGGCAGTACCAGACTCAATGAAGAAGGCTTTCCCCCTGACGTAATCGAAGCAGCTTTAGCTCATGTTGATAAAAATGAAGTCAGACGCGCATACAACCGCAGCGACTATCTAGAGCAACGCAAACCAATGATGCAGTGGTGGGCTGATTTTGTCACTGCGGCGGATAGTGGCAGTATGATGAATAATAGTATTCGAGGATTGAGGTCTGTGGGATGAAGCGCAATAAAAATAATCATAAAGAATATGATCGCAATTCACGGCGTACAACAATGTTCAAGCCAGGAAATAAGGTATCTGTTGGTAAAAATAATGCCTTTGGTGGTAATCCAGTTAAACGAATTAGGGATCTGCGTATCATTCATGACTATATGAATTTTATGTCTCCAAAGGACCATCCTTTAGCAGTAATGATGCTATACAGGAAAGAAAATTCTGTGTTTTATGAGCGCATATGTAGCTCTATCTGCAATGAGACTCTATATGTTGAGTTTGGTTATCTAGCAGAACGCCTCTATTATGAATATCATAGAAGAGGAATGAAGAGTTTTAGCAGAGTTCTGAATCCGACTGAGAAAGAAGCTGTGCTATTTTTAAGCAATAAGTACCATTTATCAGATGAAGCAATTCGTTCAATCATAAAGAAATCTCGTTCCAAGCCCTCAGAAATTACTAACTCCATACCAGCATTAATTCATATGCCTCCTAAACGAATTTATCTGGATAATTTAACTCATCAGCAACAATTAGAATTAGAGCAGAAAAATATAGACCACATGGAGTCAGTGACAGTCTACGACATAGAGGAATCACAATACCAAAGTGAAGATGACAGACAAGCCGCCATTGAAAGTTCAAAACTATATTATGATGAATTAAGGAATCAACTATCGTCATTAGAACGTAGAGCAAAAGAAGAACCTGATGGGAAAGCCTTTTTGACACCTCCCCCCCCTCGTCCTACATATCTACATACAATCCTCAGCTCAGAGGCTTATCAGGAATATGAGCATCAGAAGATAAAAGAATATAAAAAGCGCAATAAATCAGATAAATAAATATCACTCCGCTATTTTCACAAACCCGCGGCCATAATGTTACGTCCATTCTCTTAATATTTCCATTATAATCCCGATAGCACTTGTATCATCTAAGTTTTTTAAATAAGGAGAATAAGAATGCATGGTGAAATCACTGAAAAATTACTGCGTATTAATGATGTTCTGCGCATCATTCCTGTTGGGAAATCTACCTTCTATGCATGGGTGCAGGAGGGTAAAGCCCCCCAGCCTATCCGTTTTGGTTCTCGTTGCTCGATGTGGCGGTACTCTGATATTGAGGCATTTATCGCAGCACATACGAATAATGAGGGGGGTTGTCATGAGTAATAAACACTCCATCATTGAAGCAGCTATCGCACTGGCGAAACAGCATATTCCTGTACATCCGTTGAAAGCTGGGACAAAACTCCCTGTGAATAAAGGTTGGTCATCCTCGCCGATCCTGTCAGTTAATGAAGTAGAAAATCAGGCCCCCACATGGGCAGTTAAAAATTATAACTTAGGGATGAGGACGGGTTACCCACTGGATGATGACAGTATATTATTAGTAGTGGATATTGATATTCATGGCGCAGCACTGACTGAGGACATGAAAAACGAACTGAATAACCAACTTAAGGCATTTGGGTTAGACCCAAATAACCCCACGGTTATTACAGGTAGCGGGAAAAATTCTTGTCACTATTACGTGTCATTTACTGATAAAGATCTGGCCACCCAGGTAGGTGCAGCTAAGACGCTTTCTAAATCGACATTCTGCAATGATGATGGTAAACCTTGCTGGATTATTGAACTGCTGGGGAAAGGTAAACAAGTTGTCTGCCCACCCAGTATCCATCCAGATACAGGCAAGCACTACACATCAATCAATAATAGGATCATAAAAGCACCTGAACCATTAGTTCATTCACTGCGAACTATATTGGCTAACAAACCTGTCCTCTGCCATAACATTATGCTTTCAGATATCTCTGAGGATATGCAGACGATTTTTCACCAATGTTTTGATAAGGCAATGGATAGTTTCACGGATGTTGAAAAACTGAAAAGTGCATTGAATACAATCAGCGCTGACTGCGACTATGTTACCTGGCGAAATGTCGTCTGGTCCATACGATCACATAATATTATGGATTCAGAAAGTATTGCTCGCGACTGGAGCAAATCCTCCAGAAAATATGACGAAGATGAGTTTACTATTCTCTGGAAGTCATACGCCCCAACCGGAGGTATTGGTGCAGGTACGCTTTACTATATCGCAACACAGCATGGCTGGACTGGGTACGAAAAAAATGCAGTGAGTCAGACAGTACAGCCTGTACCGAGTAGCAACCAATGCCCTTGCTTTCGTATTTTTGATAGCAAAGTTTATCATAGTACTGGTAATTATTGTGCTGGCGTATGGCATTTTTATAGTAATGAAAATGAAGTTAAAGGTGAGTTAGTTTGTTCCCCAGTAACTATCGATGCTATTACATGTGACACATCGGAAAGAAACTTCGGGCGGTTATTGACAATCACCAACCCTCTCGAAAAAAAACAAAAATGGGCTATGCCTATGGAACTCCTGAGCGGTAATGGTGAACCTGTTCGTGGAATATTACTGTCTTTCGGCGTAAAAATATCCAGTAATAAACTTTTGAATATCTATTTATCCAGTACCGTTCCGGATAAAAAAATACGTTGCACACCACAATTAGGCTGGTTTGAAGATGTTTTCGTCATGCCAGATATCACCTACGGAATCCATAAACAGAATGAGATTGTCTTTCAGTCAATCGATGATCCTATTAATATTTACTCCAACAGCGGAACTACAGAAGAATGGCGCAATAATATTGCAGCACTTGCTGTAGGTAACCCGTTATTGACCACTGCCATTTGTTGTGCTTTCTCTGGTCCATTGATCGAACCCTGCCACGCAGAAAGTGGAGGCTTGCATTTTTATGGTGACTCATCTACAGGTAAAACTACTCTTGTCCAGGTTGCCTGCTCTGTCTGGGGAAGCCCTAACTATATGCGTAGCTGGCGAGCTACTGCGAATGGTATTGAAGGGGCTGCATCTATGTTTAATGGTACGTTGTTAGCTTTGGATGAAATTAGCGAATGTAATCCCCGTGAAGTAGGACAAATTATCTACGCTCTTGGTAATGGACAAGGTAAGCAACGCGCATCAAAAACAGGGACAGCACGCGCCATAGCTCACTGGAAAACAGCAGTTATCTCAAGTGGTGAATTAACTACTTCTGCAACTATTCAACTCTCTGGTGAAAATGCTAAAGCAGGACAAGCCGTAAGGTTAGTGGATATTTCTGCTCAACGGATTCATGGTGCATGGGATAATCTTCATCACTTTAACTCTGGTGCTGAACTATCAGAACATCTTAAAGCCCAATCAAAAACCAATTACGGCGTTACAGGGCGTACATTTCTTTCTCGCCTGGTGAATGGCAAGTTAAAATTATCCACTCATTTCCATAAATTTGAATCCCTCAAGGAATTTAACCCAGTTAACGCGAGTGGACAGGCCAGGCGTGTTGCCAGACGTTTTGCATTGCTAGCACTGGCAGGAGAACTCGCCACTAAATTCGGACTGACAGGGTGGGAAGCCGGTTATGCAACGAACACCATGATTTCAATATTTCAGTCATGGTTAACATCAGTAGGTAATGTGCCACTGGAAGGACAGAATATTCTCCAGCAAGTCCGTGATTTTATTGAGCGTTATAGTGACAGTCGGTTTAGCAGTAAAGAAGGTTATCCATCAAACAGATTTATTAATGAACGTGCTGGCTGGTGGGACGAATCCCCGACTGGGGGGAAAGTATATCTTTTCACTTCGGCAGGATTTCGTGAGGCCACACGAGGCTATGATTTTAAGCGTTCTATTAAGGCATTAACCGAGGCTGGAGTTCTGAAACTCCAAGAAAATAATCAAAGTGGTAGTATTCGGGTAAGGATTGAAGGGCAGCAGTACAGAGTTTATCCCATTTGTTTTTGTGACGCTGAAAATAATAAGGATTAATATATATGAATACATATTTATCATCTTTGCATAAAAGGCTTGGAATTAACCCCATGCAACAAAGTGAGGGGGACTCTGACACTAAAGATATTTATCTTCCATATACTCAGGCGCTGGCAAATAAAATCAAGATATGGATTAATCATCTTGATACCGAGACTCATGATAGTATTTTTTATGAATGTGATCTTTGTAAAACATTCAAATGCACCAAAGAAGACCTTGCCATAGCTGCTGAAAATATATCTCTCTACAGTCATATTAAAAATATTAATGGTGTGAAAATCCGCTACTATACAGCAACACCACCTTCAACTAGCCAGCAAGAACTCACCGATGTTCAACAATTTATGTTTAAATGCTTACAAAGGGGATATATCTCCACACCAGAACAAGGCTGGTGTCTGATTGTTCCATCTGTAAATCTCTATGAAATTTTCACTCGTAGTGAAGAATATCGGGGAACAAATCGTACCTCTTTTGGACGGAATCTTTCTAAGATGGGTGTTGCCAAATCTATTCTCGCTGGAAGTCCACCATATAGATGTCGCTCATTTAAATTCAAATCATTGAATGAGGCAAGAATTTCTTTTGCAAACGAGGTTTTAAATGATAGGAAATACAAATGGGAATAATACAACAATATATTCGAGTTATGAATATTCAGGAGAGAGTTAACGGTTGTTTAGGAAATCACCGTCAACTCTCAAAAAAACACACAGTATGAAATAAATTAAATTGTGACTTTATTTTTAGAGCCTATCTCAATAGGACTTTATTCCAGACAATAAGACCACAGGCAAAATGCAACATGGCCTCGTAATTTTCAGTCTTCTTTTCCCATCGTGTCAGAACCCGGCGAAAGCGATTCATCCAGCTATGAGTTCTTTCGACAACCCAGCGATGGGCTTTGAAGTCCGTGTTTTTACTGGCATCTGACTCTTCTTTACGGGACTGGATATGCGGCTCGTAGCGGCGGCTCTGCAGATATGTTTTCAGCCAGCCTGCATCGTAACCTTTGTCCAGGCAGAGTCTGAGTTTTTGCCCCGGACGCCCCGTCTGAAGGGCATCGAGCGTATCCGCAACCAGTTTGATGTCGTGCGTGTTCGCTGCTGAGACAACCAGCGACAGAGGAAGCCCGCAGGCGTCCGTCAAAAGGCTGCGCTTTACGCCTTGTTTCCCTCTGTCAGTGGGGTTACGGCCTGTTTTTTTGTTCCTGACAGCGGCGATTTGGTGATACAGCCGTCCATTGACAGCCAGGACCAGTCAATGCTGTCCAGATGCCCGCAGGCAAGCAAACCGTTCTGCCAGAAGCGCTCGAAGACTCCGGCATCGCGCCATTCCTGAAAGCGCCGGTGTGCAGAACTCGATGAACATATCCCGGTGGCGTTCAGGGCGTTCCACTGGCAACCGGTCCTGAGAACGAAGAATATGGCGTCCATGGCAGCGCGGTTATCAACGCGTTTCCGGTGCGTACCGAGTGGATGGCAGGTTTTGTGCTCAGGGATAAGCGGTGCCATTTTTTCCCAAAGTTCATCGCTGATCCGCCATTTGCTGCCTGTCATCTTTTCACCTTCAGAAATTATCAGTTACGACATTCTGACAATCCCTTCTGGGATAGGTTCTTAGGTAGTAACAATAGCAGCGGAAGAAGAATATCTATTATCTGCCAATTAAATCCCAAACTTACTGATAAATCTTCTTTGAAATATATGTATCTCAGTGCTATTGGGAAAAGATCGCGCTCAGGATTTGATACGAACTCATCTTTAAGGCAAAAAAGGAGAAATGGAAGAACGCTAAGAACAATAAGTGTCATAATACCTTTTCTTAACATACCTGTTTGTATTGCATATGCCCTAATGAACATAATATAGCAAAAAGCAACTAAAAATATTGTGTTTGCAGGTATGAATATAAAGCCTCCCAATTCGCGAAAAATAGCTCAATTCCATTTTTACTAATATTTACATTAAACATAGTTATTATAAGCATAACCACACTATGAAAAACATAATAAGACAGTATAAGTATAACAAAACTAAGTCTTGATAAATTTTTCTCATCAATCTCCCTATAGATTTTGGATATTAATTTCATAATCGCCCTCCTATAGCATTCAGTTCGCAATTAATTTAATACTTAGTTACCCACTATCAATTCAATATTTAATAAATATTATCAACATTATTTCTCCGCAACACAAACTGTGTTTGTTATATAATCCAAACCAATAATCATGGTAACATCATGAACATATTTAGAAGTGCAATTCAGCATCCTTCCATCAACAATTTTTGCCTTATATTTTAAATCTAAGTATGAGTAATTTCTCTCCCCTTCAATATTTAAGATGGTAACATCACTTGGCGTCAGTAAATTATATTTAGAATAAATTTCTTTTTGGAGTTTACTTTCTAACTGTGGGTGACTAGGGTTAGCGGCACATCCTGTTAAGCACAATACAGTTAATAAATTAATATAATTTTTCATATTCACGTCTCCGTTATTAATTTCCAGAATGGAGTTAATACCATCCAAACCACATTGCTATTCCTCTTATCGCTCCTAATGGGAAAACTAACACATCAACAAGTACCCATCCAAAACGATTATTAGACGCATCAGAGATAACAGATGTTAACCATCCTGCGCCTCCGATAATCATGATTATTAAGCCTAAAATGGTATCTTTCATTCAATGCTCCGAAGTTTATAAATCAATCCATATAGCTATTTAGGAGCAATATCCCTTTTATATAGGAAAAAGTAAAATTGGTTTTACAGATCAATCAAGATCTATCGATCGTCCAAAACGATCATAAATTAGCTTCAACAGCAGCCATAAAAAAACACAATATCTCGTAACACACTGATTTTTTTATAAAAATATCATATTTCGTGTCCTATACCCTATAGATAACACTCCCCACGTCTATGTAGCTAGTCCAAAGGGGGGGCCTGATGACGAGTTCCACAGATAAGCTGCAACAAGTGCGCAATGTTTCCTATCTTACTTGAGGTGATCAATGCATTGAAAAATAGCAACGTCCCCCAACCAAACTGGTTAGGTTTTCTAAAATTTAACGCTTTACATGTGACACTTTTTCATCTCGCGTCACACCATGTGACACGAAGTTCCATCATATCTCATTGATTTTGCAAGATGTGACGCCAGTGACACATGTGACGCACATTTTTAAGCAATCCGTATCTATCCTTAAATTTGTTATCATTTTGCAGTATGCATTGATGTACTGATCAATCTGTTACATCAATTTATTGGCACCCACTATGGCACCCGTGTAAATTTAAATTAAAATTAAACACAATTAAAACAATAAATTACAAAAACAATTCAGATTCCGCCAGCCCACCAAAATTCTCCATCGGTGATTACCAGAGTCATCCGATGAAGTCCTGAAAGCCCGCACGGCGCAAGCCCTGCGGGCTTTTTTGTGCCCTCAATTTGTCCCGCGAAGTCCTAACTGAACTAATTAAATCCGAACCTTTTAGGCCCATTGATAGGCCCAACGAAAAGCTCTATTGTTTTCGTTGGGGCTAAACGCATGGAGATTCCCCATGGCAAGAAAAACCAAGCCGTTAACCGATGCGGAAATCAAAGCCGCCAAACCTAAAGAGGCCGATTACCAGCAGTATGACGGCGACGGGCTTACTCTGTTAATCAAGTCCAGCGGTAGTAAGCTCTGGCAATTCCGTTACTATCGGCCTCGGACCAAGCAGCGAACCAGAAAGAGCTTCGATGCCTACCCTGCCGTCTCACTTTCTGATGCACATAAACTCAGAGCCGAATCTAAATTTTTATTGGCGAAAGACATTGATCTTTAGGAACATCAGTAAGAACAGATGAGAAATTCTCAAGTGCCTAAAACCAACACTTTCCTGTTAGTTGCCGAGCGTTGGTGGAATATGAAGAAAGCCAGCGTAACAGAGGACTATGCCGACGATATCTGGCGCTCGCTTAAGAGAGATGTTTTCCCAGCAATCGGTGATATAAGCGTCACTGAGATTAAGGCTCATACATTAGTTAAAGCCGTTCAGCCGGTTCAGGCCAGAGATGCATTAGAGACAGTTCGCCGCCTTTGTTAGCGTATTAACGAAGTCATGATTTATGCGCAGAACACGGGCCTGATTGATGCGGTTCCCAGCGTAAACATTGGGAAAGCATTCGAGAAACCGCAGAAGAAAAATATGCCGAGTATCCGCCCGGATCAGCTTCCACAGTTAATGCAAACAATGCGTACGGCAAGTATAAGTATGTCAACGCGGTGCTTGTTCATGTGGCAGCTTCTCACCATCATCCGTCCTGCCGAAGCTGCTGAGGCTAGATGGGATGAGATCGATTTTGTTGCTAGCGAATGGAAAATTCCAGCAGCTCGTATGAAGATGAAACGAGACCATACGGTTCCACTATCGGATGAGGCTATCTCGATTCTGGAAATGATGAAGTCTCTCAGTGGTGGCCGAGAGTTTATCTTTCCCAGTCGCATCAAACCAACCCAGCCAATGAACAGCCAAACAGTTAATGCCGCACTGAAGCGTGCTGGTTTAGGAGGCGTACTCGTTTCACACGGCTTACGTTCTATCGCCAGTACAGCTCTTAATGAGGAAGGATTTCCACCTGATATCATTGAAGCAGCTCTTGCACATGTAGACAAAAAGGGGGACGTCGCGCTTATAACCGCAGTGATTATCTTGAGCAACGTCGCCCTATGATGCAATGGTGGGCTGATTTTGTGATGGTTGCGGAGCGTGGAAGTACCATTGAGATAGGAATAAAAGGAATGCGTTTAGTTGGGTGACAGATATGAATCAAGCCCAGCTCTAGTGCGTAAATTGAGTTGGTAGACGTTATTGCCAAATTCTCTATGTCTAGAGTTGACAAAAAAACATAACAGTTGTCCAATAGGAATATTTCATCTCAACAACTCAAACAGGAATTTTATTTTAAATATATTTAATTTTATCTTATACTCAATTGATTTATTTTATTGAATTTATCGGTGTTTATCCAGATTGTACGTTACATTCGGTTTAAAAGAGGGATTTAATGAGAACCATTGAAGAAATACGACTCGATTATAATAGATTGTCTGAATTAACTGCAAGTTCAGATGCTAAAGCCAAAAGAAGTCGTGGATATGAATTCGAAAAATTACTTAATTCTCTTTTTACTTTAGATGAGCTTGATCCAAGAACTGGCTATCGACCAACTGGAGAACAAATTGATGGTTCTATTTACTTTGATGGCAGGGTGTACTTAATTGAAGCCAAATGGCATGCAGATCCGTTACCAGCTTCAACACTTTATCAATTTAAAGGTAAAGTAGATGGTAAGCTCGCAGGTACTATTGGTATATTCATTTCTATGTCTGGATATTCAGAAGATGCCGTTGACGCTTTGGCCCTTGGAAAAAATCTAAATATAATTTTATTTGATCGCCGAGATATGGACGCTGCGATAATTCGTGGCAATGGATTTCGTCAAACTCTCAAGATGAAAATTCGTCAAGCATCTGAAGAAGGGACTATATATTTCCCAAGTGAAGCGGATGTGGTAACAGCCGAAAAAACCCAACCTATAGAAATAAGCCATCTAAGCTATGACAGAATAACACATGAGTTTTTAAGCTCGCAATTAAAACCTAGAAACGTGGATCCAATCGAAGAGTTATTTATTGTATGTGAAGGTGATACAGATCGCGTGGTTATCTCTACCTTTGTAGAGCGAATATTATCTAAAGCCAAATCAGGTCGCTCAGTAAAAATTATTACCGCCATGGGTAAACTAGCAATACCTCGTATTGTAAATGCGTTGAATAATAATTTCAATCCAAAATCAAAGATACTGATTATTGCAGATTCTGATAATGCAATTATAGAAACTGAAACAATGCTTTCTAACGGTATTGAATCAGATAACTGGCTAGCCTGCATACCTAATCCATCAATAGAAAACTGGCTAGGAATTGACGAGATAAACACACGTCGTCCCGGTATAAAGCAAAGAATTGAGCAATATAGCATTATTGCAAATGAGGTTGATATTGAGTTACTGAAAACTAAGGATCTTGAATTCGATAAATTCCACAAAATTATCCTTGGAGAAAACCAGTCTCGTAAATCTCCAGCGGATAATTAAAAACAACTCGGTCTAATATAAAGTGAAACTCATTTCGATCAAACTTGTTTCACTTTACATTTTTTTGATAATATTCAAGCTCCCAGTCAGCTGTTTAAGCCACTTTAATTACCTGATATGCACGCATATTATAAATAACCTTAACAAAACAATTTTTTAAATTAAATAAAAATCACCAATAAAAACGTTACATTTCATATCTAAACCTCTTGATAAAGAGGAATTAACAAGTTAACTTAATAGTATATTTACCACAACAGACTAGAGCCTATAAAATAACCATTTGTAACTTATCATTTTCAATAAGGAATATGAAAGAATGGCCAAAAGAGATCCAAACAAATCTGCACGCAATAGAATCATTATAAAAATAAAGAACGAGTTAAGAGCTTTGCTTCCTACGGTCTTACAAGAGACCGGTGTAGAAAATGAAGCTTCGTTAAATGCCAAAATTGGCAGCAAAACAGATGACTTTTTTGATTTAAAAAATGAAATTATTCATTCTGACAATGAATTTATAATTAAGTGGTTAAGTGGGTTAAAGCAAGCAATTGAAAGTGGTGCGGGGCCTGCTTACGAATGGATTGATGAACAATCAAAAAGCAGTGCTAACTTTAAAAAATATCTTTTACTCTTCCTTAAACGAAGTTACTTGAAGCATTTTGATGAACTCTCCAAAAATCGTCCCCATGAAAATGACTCAGTTATTTGGATTGGGCAGAAAAATGCACACTATGGTCTATTAGTTACACCACGATTTAGGAATGGTGAATGGGAAAATGACCGAAGTGAAATTAGGGCATTTGAACAAGGATATTGGACGATAGGCCATGTATTAACTACTGGTTTAGTAATTCCAGGCCAAAACGAAAAAGTTATATTTGATGATGTTGAACAATACCTCTCATTTTTCCGCAATGTATTAGTACGCAACTCAGGCTCAAAGTACGAGTATGAAATATCAGGCTACTACAATGAATTTGTAAGAAGCTCAGCAAACCCACTATCAATTCCGTTAATGATTCCTGAGTTTAGATATCGGGGTTTAGAGAAGCAACATAAATATCGCTTAGACTTCATGATAACTAATCCATTTACACTTAGTCGTGTTGGATTTGAACTATCTCCATGGTCTACGCACGGTTATCTTCATAAAATAAAAGGATTAACACAAAAAGAAATAAATGAAATGGCTGCTGATAATTTTTCAAAAGAAATGTCAAAGCATAGAGCATATTTCAATAAGCATAGGGTTTACACATTAATCTACACGGATGACGAATTGAAAGATTGCAAAAAAATATTTAATGACGATATATCGCCTCATTTAAACCCGGAAAAACTTGGCACACAACTTTCATTCACGATCATGGAAGAGTTTTTATGAAAAAATGTTCACTTGTTTTTTTTGATGATATCAAAATCAATTTTTCTATTATAATCTTATCCCGATGATTGTTTTGAATAATATCTAACCTTGATTATAATCGATATCATTAAAATTGATATCGATTATTCCCATAAAAAATAAAAACTCAACAAACCAATTTAAAAATTCTCATTGTGACATTTTCTAAAATTAGCCAGTTGCTTCGCATCTGGTTCGTCATATGTGTCAAACCGAGGAGCCTGTTTTATCTCGGCGCCATCAGAATAATAAAGCCTAGTGAAAGTGAATCTTCCACCGAAACCGCTGCTAAATTCTTCTCCATAAGCATTCTTCTCACCCGCAACAGCCCAAATAGCAGAATAGCCTCTATTTTTCAATAAGTTAAGAAATGAACCTCTATCAACGAGGGCAGCGCTGCGCCCCTGTCGACTCACTGAGGGGTCCCAAAAAATTACTTTATTAGAGTCATCTTGATAGAAGATTGACCTTCCATCTTTAAGTCGAAGATTCAGTCCATCTATAATCCAACTAGCAGGAAGAAAGATATTAATATTGTCACTAACCGTACCATCATAACCGACAGACTCTGCAGCATATTCTGCAGTAGTCGGCAAAACCGATATTTTATCTCCAGTTTGCTTGGAAACTCCATATGGGTACCACTGGTGAATCCAATCATCAAAATTTTGATTCAAAGTCCGCCAAGGATATTCACCAAGATGTACATGGCTACCTCCCCCCATCGCAGTCGGGAGATCATGATTCGTTGTTAGGTGACATCCTGACATGATATTGATCGCTTTTGAAAGGTCTCCGGTATTTACTACAAGGCAAGCTACTCGACGCCAGCTTTCTGTCTTGAATCCTACGGCAGGTTTGCTCCAAGTATCAAAACCGGTAAGAACAAGCCAATCACGATTATCTTCAGGTGAAACAACTTCGATTACGTCAATTGCATCTAGAATATCTTCGTCCGAGTGTAACCAAGCGATTGCGGTTTCCGGCGTCCTAGCAGGGAGTGTAGGTATCGCCCCTGCCCAGAATGCATTCCCTACAAAGTCCTTCCAGCCGTTGTCAGAGGTGCGGGTCACTAACAAAGACGGATCCAAGTTGCGCAAACGGTATAAGTCGTCCTCCCTGTTCGGCAAAGGTTCCAAGTTATCGCTCATCCGCGCAACCAGCTCATAGAGCGCAAGCCACTGATACTTCTTACCGATACGCTCGAGAGAATGCTCATTACGACTGCCGTGTATGGTTCTGTCGAAATCGCCATGCAATTCTTCACACCAACCGAGTTCGTGGGCGCGCATGACTACCCAGCGACGCGCCCAGGCAAGATTGAATTCAGCAGCTCCTTGCCTTGCTAAGCGTTGGTACATTCCCTCAGATCGCCAATGTTCCGCTTTCGCTCGCCACTCCTCAAAAGCATCCGCCCCCACAATAGTTCGAAATTGTGCCTTGGCTTCATCTATTTTGACGCGACTCTCTCCTGTAATAGATTTATTGTCAGGATTTTCCCGAACCATAGTTGCAAGGAGCGTTTCATATGTTTCCATCATCCCCTTAGTAGCCACACTTTTGAATTGTTCAAACCATTCTTCGCGCAGGTCATATGCAGTCGGTAGGTCGACGGTACCAAAAGGTGCAGGGCTCCAGTCTTGGACAGCATAATCGAGCACATATCGACCAAAGTCACCGTCCAAGCAGGAATTTACTATTTCATCGCGCCCTCTATAATTTGAATTGTAGTTTCGTGTGTAGGAGTCAATAGTCTCGTCAGTTGTAGTGGTCAACTAATATTGGCCACCGCATTAGACTGTAAGTAGTACAGTCGCTCAGATTCGTTTGGCGTCAGACCGCCGTTATACCAGTGAGGCCGGATGGCACTGTAATAACTCGTGATATAGCGGATTATCGCCCTCTGGGCCTCGCTGAAGCTGTTGTATCCCTTCGTCGGCACCCATTCTGTCTTCAGGCTCCGGAAGAACCGCTCCATAGGCGCGTTATCCCAGCAGTTACCCCGGCGACTCATACTCTGCTTTATCCGACAGCGCCACAGGGCCTGCCGATATTTACGGCTGGTATAGTGACTGCCCTGGTCGCTGTGGAACATTACGCCTGTTGGCCGACCGCGTAGCTCCCAGGCCATCTGCAACGCTTTGACCGTCAGTGCCGAGTCCGGCGACGTCGACATCGCCCAGCCTACCGGTTTACGGGCGAACAGGTCCAGCACCACCGCCAGGTAAGCCCAGCATTTACCCGTCCAGATATAGGTCACATCGCCGCACCAGACCTGGTCCGGCGCGGTAACCGCGAACTGACGATCGAGATGGTTCGGTATTTCAACGTGTTCGTTTCCGCCGCGTTTGTATTTGTGTGCCGGTACCTGGCAACTGGCGATATCCAGCTCTTTCATCAGCTTGCCGGCCAACCAGCGCCCCATTTTGACGCCAGAGTCCCTGCTGACGATGGTTGCTATGCTTCGGGCGCCGGCAGAGCCGCCGCTGGCGTTCCAGGCCTCCATGACCTGGCTGCGTCTGACCACACGCTCGCCGTCGGGCTCATTCGCTGAAGCCTGCCAGTGCCTGTAGCTGCTGCGATGGACGTCAAAAGTCTGGCACAACACAGCGACCGAATATCGCGCTCTCAGCCTGTCGACTACCGTGAACCGTTGAGTGCGTCCGACATTAAGAGCGCCGTAGCCTTTTTTAGGATTTCGTTCTCCATTTCAAGGCGTTGAACCTTTTTCTTCATTTCGCGCAGCTCGAGCTGTTCGGGCGTCAGAGGGAGCCCGGCGGGAGTTTTACCCTGGCGCTCAAGTCGCAGCTTATTAACCCAACGGGTGATTGCCGAATGGCTGACATTAACCGCTTCAGCGGCCTTAACGTAGGTATAGCCGTGGTCGACAACCAGTTTTGCTGCTTCGAGCTTAAATTCTGCCGTGAAATGTTTTGCCATTGGGTCACCTGTGGTGTTGGGGAGGTGAGAATATCACCTTCCGATCAGGTGGCCAGTATCAGTGTGCCACTACAAGTTACATACTCAATTGGCCAAGGACTCTTGAAAGGACGTTTCAGTTTGTCAGGAGCAATACTGTCACTTGGCTCACCTTGGAATTGAGCATAACCAATTAATCCGAGTGCATGATCTCTGAGTAGCTCGTTCGCAGGAGGGGCATTTTTGGCAAACAAGTCACAAAAAAGTTTTGTTGCGACTTTAGTTAACTGATGTGCTTCCCAGCGGCCTTGCATTGCTGCACCATACAACGAAGCAACCACCCGTTCAGTTACATAATCATCATCAATATCTTTAAAACTATCCCATAACGCAGTTGCCAACTCGGGCCGATCTGCCAATAGCGCGACCAGTGCTTTCGTCGCTCGGTCACGAAGCGGCCGTCGAGTTGCAGTTAGAAACCATGCGAGTTGAATGGCAGCAAGTTCGGCTCGTTCTTCGGTAATTTGTGATTGTTCAGCATTCCAAGCCCAGTCAACCAAGTGATCTGCTCGCTCTGAATGTGCGAGATGAATCGTCCAAGAAGCATCGCGCTTAGGCAGGTTAAGGTTTCGGAGTTGTACAGTAAGATAGTTCACATTGAATGGGTGCTTCGGCTCGGATGCTAGCGCGATAAGCGTCTCATAGCGAAGATATCCATCCTTCGTGTTCTCTACGAGAGTCCATGTCCGTTCAGTAAAGGCTGATACCCTTCGTGTTAGAAGGCTTTTTGTGAACGCTTCATAGCTCCAGCCAAAAGTGGAAGCAAGTGGTAGATCTGGTAATTTGTAGTGGCACACTGATACTGGCCACCTGATCGGAAGGTGATATTCTCACCTCCCCAACACCACAGGTGACCCAATGGCAAAACATTTCACGGCAGAATTTAAGCTCGAAGCAGCAAAACTGGTTGTCGACCACGGCTATACCTACGTTAAGGCCGCTGAAGCGGTTAATGTCAGCCATTCGGCAATCACCCGTTGGGTTAATAAGCTGCGACTTGAGCGCCAGGGTAAAACTCCCGCCGGGCTCCCTCTGACGCCCGAACAGCTCGAGCTGCGCGAAATGAAGAAAAAGGTTCAACGCCTTGAAATGGAGAACGAAATCCTAAAAAAGGCTACGGCGCTCTTAATGTCGGACGCACTCAACGGTTCACGGTAGTCGACAGGCTGAGAGCGCGATATTCGGTCGCTGTGTTGTGCCAGACTTTTGACGTCCATCGCAGCAGCTACAGGCACTGGCAGGCTTCAGCGAATGAGCCCGATGGCGAGCGTGTGGTCAGACGCAGCCAGGTCATGGAGGCCTGGAACGCCAGCGGCGGCTCTGCCGGCGCCCGAAGCATAGCTACCATCGTCAGCAGGGACTCTGGCGTCAAAATGGGGCGCTGGTTGGCCGGCAAGCTGATGAAAGAGCTGGATATCGCCAGTTGCCAGGTACCGGCACACAAATACAAACGCGGCGGAAACGAACACGTTGAAATACCGAACCATCTCGATCGTCAGTTCGCGGTTACCGCGCCGGACCAGGTCTGGTGCGGCGATGTGACCTATATCTGGACGGGTAAATGCTGGGCTTACCTGGCGGTGGTGCTGGACCTGTTCGCCCGTAAACCGGTAGGCTGGGCGATGTCGACGTCGCCGGACTCGGCACTGACGGTCAAAGCGTTGCAGATGGCCTGGGAGCTACGCGGTCGGCCAACAGGCGTAATGTTCCACAGCGACCAGGGCAGTCACTATACCAGCCGTAAATATCGGCAGGCCCTGTGGCGCTGTCGGATAAAGCAGAGTATGAGTCGCCGGGGTAACTGCTGGGATAACGCGCCTATGGAGCGGTTCTTCCGGAGCCTGAAGACAGAATGGGTGCCGACGAAGGGATACAACAGCTTCAGCGAGGCCCAGAGGGCGATAATCCGCTATATCACGAGTTATTACAGTGCCATCCGGCCTCACTGGTATAACGGCGGTCTGACGCCAAACGAATCTGAGCGACTGTACTACTTACAGTCTAATGCGGTGGCCAATATTAGTTGACCACTACAATTCGATGTTGAATCGTTCGGGAAGTTGCACCGCAACTGCTTCCAAAAGACCCGCCCTGATCAAAGAATTTCTGTCTGAGAGCGCTGAGTTAAGCGGGGAGCCCGTTTCACATATATTTACAACCCCATTCTGAGCACTTCTATCCAGCAAGTTCGCTGAGATTGCATGATCGCCCACACGTTCAAACTCAAACCGGACAACCTCGGAGTCACCAGAGACTGAGTAGCTATCAGGCTCTATTGCTAACAATCCCTCATTCGCTAATTGGAATAAAAGATCATGAGCCATTTCTTGCCCATTGTGGATCAGTCTCAACAACTCGTCAGCGCGCTCATACCCTATCTGTCCACGGCCAGTGTTAGCCATTTCTTCCACTAAGGCTGTTATCGCTTTTCGTACAACTTTACGCGTCGGTGCCACCCCTAAGTTGGTTTCAACCCGCCTTGATACCGCAGCAGTATAAAGACCTAGTACGTCAGATATACTAACGAGACTTTCTGGGAGGAGTACTTCACCATCACCGCGGAATAAATCGCAAACGAGACGCAGAAAAAGTGGATTTCGTAGCTCGTCGAGTTGGTGAGGAGTCTCAGGAATGCTGATACCACGGCTAGAGAGATAACGAACTACTTCCTTATCGTTGAACCCCTCATGCTCGATTCTCGGTAGTAGCGTCTCATCAATGGAGGAGGGTATTATCACATTTGCGTAGATTGAACGACATGATAAAACTACCGTAATCCAGGGAAAATCACGCAAGTCTTTAAGTAAACCTGGCAGTCTGGTCGGCCAAATTGACTGCCCATTCTTTTCGTTCAAAGCATCAATTGCAATAAGGCTGCGTACTCCAGCAGATTCTCCAGCTGCATTCAGTGCCCCCAGAAAATGCTTCGCTTGTAAGTGCCTTGGTAGGTCAAGATCCCTTAATATCTCCCCCCAAGGTTCAGCATCTGGTAGCTTACCTCCAAGAACCATCAACGCCGGTCGGTTGAGCTGAAGTTGATGGGCGCAGGCATCAGCAAGTAGATGGGACTTGCCTGTGCCAGCCTCACCTACAATCAGCAATGCCCGTGTATCGATATGCTGCCAACGTTCAGAGCGAAGTGCGCGGGCTGCTGCACGCAATGCACTTACAAGGTTAGACACTGCGATGACTTCAGGGTCTGGTTTTGAGTTTGAGATACGTTTGAGATCAAGCGTGTTATGCCACTTAAAGGCAAGCTCCGCAGCCTTATCAACCGTGTCCATAAGAACCTCAAGAGGGAATGGTTCTGATTGCAATACCCCCTCCTGCCGCAGCATTGCTACCGCAGCGAGCGCTACGCTGCTCGCACCATCGATATCATGTGCTGTCACGCCTTTGAGCCTGTCTTCGATTTTTTCTGCGTAGACCAATAACTCATCGAATATAGCGGGGTCACGTAATGTCGCAAGGATTGTCTTTCTTACAGGAAGATCAATGTGGCTTTCTGGGCTATATCTGTCGCCAAGACTATCAGCAACACGGTCAAAGGCTTTTCCCAACCATTCAGCAGTCAACATTGCCTTGTCAAACCAAAATGCTATACGCCCCGCAGAACGGATGTTGCTCTCGGTTAGTCTTAGTTTGATCTCGTACGCATCCCATCTATCGATGGTGATCGTTCGGCCCAACGCCTTACTACGAGCTATCCGATCATTCTTCCACTTGTCCCATTCCGAAAGTGCGGTTTTGACGTCATCCTTACGTGAATCGGAAAGGTCGAAGGGAAAACAGGCGATGAAGCGATTCATTTTCGGATGCTTGGCAAGCGCGGTCGTCAGTGACTGGTCAAGTGACCCGATCATACTTTTGAAATTAGTGTAAAACTTTACCTGCCAACCGGCTTCCGACCCGTCCATCAGCGTTGCAAAACACTCAACACCAGCATCGCCACCACGACCTTTCCGATCAAAGCGTACTTTATCCTTGATTAACTCGTCGTTAGCTAGTTGGCAACATAGCTCTTCGAAAGCATTCGCCTGACTGCCGTGATGTTGACGAATTTCAAATAAATCGATATCTGGTAGAGACATTTTGCAGATTTTTCCTTATTTAGTGGGCCATTATGTGCAATATTTGTCTAACAAACGAATATTTCATATTTTTATTTAACGGGGATAATTAATAACGTAACCCTTTGAAAAACCTCTTTTGGCCTATTTTTGAAGACGTTCTTTTTCATTAGATCCGCAATGCAAGATCCGCGACGAGAAACACTACCGACACCTCACGGTGATCGATACGATAAGTTGCTACATATCCGCATGTCTCATAATCGGGTGGCCCCAGAGACTCACAACGGAGGTAAATAAGGTCAGACGGTGCCTCATATTCAAGCATATATCCAACATACTCTAAGAGAGGTTTTATCTTTTTCGCATAGGAATAAGTAACGTGGAAATAGGTCTCACAAATTCCATATGACAACAATTTGTCAAAATGTTTTTTTATGTTGGTTCGCTCAAGCCTACTGCAAACAAGTGCTTCATAGATGGCGATTTCTTGACCAGACACTCTTATAACAGCATCTCGTTCACCTGGGTTACCATTAGACGTTGACCCACCGAGAGACTGATCAGCGACATCCCATTTGGCTACTGAAAATGAAGCTCCTAATACCTCTCTCACCGCGCTGTTAAGATCATCCTCAAATTTTGCCTTATTCTCAGTGTTTTTCCTGTCTCGAAGCATCGCAGCCATATGTTGAAGTGAAGCAACAGCACGCGAGACTTGTCGAATCAGATAACCTTGAACACCTCTACCCGTGGGCCCTAGTATATTCCCAACCAATGAAGGCGGGAGCTCACTTAATTGCTGTAGAGCGGAACGGATAGATGATATTAAATCAACTTCTACAGATGCTGAAGCAATACTGGCCGGAGATTGACCAGACTGGAGGTTATTTCTAAGAGCGACAAGTTGATCGTCATCACCAAACTCTATAATGGCAGCATCCAATATTGCCATCGCTTCATCCTTGTGTCCCATCTCATATTTTGCTAATACAACAACATGTTCGATGTTCGCGCTACGCATTTCTCTACGGCGTTTAGCTACTGATTCTACTGCTTGTTCGGGACGTTGTAAGGCAAGCATTAACAAGGCTCGGTTTGCAAGTAAGCTGCTGCTAGCAAGTGCCTCGTTTACATTAACCACTGCATTGATTTCTGCAAGCAAGTTTTCGCCTGTTGATTTGTTATCACCAGTCAATGGATGTAGGGTTGGTCCCAGGAGTTGTTGGATAGCAACTGCAAAAATGTTCTCCTTATAAGCGGAGGCAGATCCGGGAATAGCAGCTAAACGTTGTAACACTGCCAAAGCTTCTGTCAGATTTCCGTCTGGACGCAAAAGCTGGGATGTTGCTCGATAGAAGTCGAGTTGGTTTTGGGCCTGACGTGCCGTGAATTTATCCAGTGTTACAGGAAGGGCTGTGTTATCAATTGCAGTCCACTTTCTTTCCTTCATTAGCAACTGAAGTTCTAGGCTAAAAAGACCAAATCGATACTGAGATGGTGCGCTATCCAAATCTGACTCAACATCGTTCAGATGCTCGCGGGCTAAGCTATATTCACCAGCAAGTAATAACGATTCAATACGATGTTGCAGTTCAGGCCAGGTCCAAAATGTTGAAGCCTCTCCCGGACCAAGTTGCCGTAATCTGCTCTGGATTGTTGACTTCCCAACCGCAGGCAGGTGCTGGCAAAGCTCAGAAAGAAGAACGGGATCGTCAGACTGAATGAATAATTGCAGCATATCTTCCTGATAACGGCTATCAAGTTTACGCCAAGCAGCAGCAAGATCCCTTGCGGGCGATCCATCCTCAGGAACAAGAAAGTTACTTGGGCTATAACGATCAGTTAGAGCTCCAACCCGCCCTTTTTCAGGATGCTCTATAACAGTACGAGATATTAGTAATTTCAGCGAATTGAATAACTCCGACGGTATATCTTCCTCAGGCCAACCAGCCACAGCACGAGCGAGCAAACGTACGTGTTCTCTCAATGTGTTAGCTATCGAGGAATGCAAAGATGGTCTTTCATCATCAGTGGCCGCTCTCATTAGTTGCGCGCTATCTAATGGAATCAAAAATGCATCACGATCAGAGACCGATTGTGCGAATGCAGTCTTAACCAGTTGCGCGGCTAACTCGGAGGATAAGTCAGAAGTGTCGGTCCAATCCAAGCTTAGGTCGCGAGCAAATTTTGAATACACAGCTACAACTGGCAGTGTGTCTACTGTAGTGGCACACTGATACTGGCCACCTGATCGGAAGGTGATATTCTCACCTCCCCAACACCACAGGTGACCCAATGGCAAAACATTTCACGGCAGAATTTAAGCTCGAAGCAGCAAAACTGGTTGTCGACCACGGCTATACCTACGTTAAGGCCGCTGAAGCGGTTAATGTCAGCCATTCGGCAATCACCCGTTGGGTTAATAAGCTGCGACTTGAGCGCCAGGGTAAAACTCCCGCCGGGCTCCCTCTGACGCCCGAACAGCTCGAGCTGCGCGAAATGAAGAAAAAGGTTCAACGCCTTGAAATGGAGAACGAAATCCTAAAAAAGGCTACGGCGCTCTTAATGTCGGACGCACTCAACGGTTCACGGTAGTCGACAGGCTGAGAGCGCGATATTCGGTCGCTGTGTTGTGCCAGACTTTTGACGTCCATCGCAGCAGCTACAGGCACTGGCAGGCTTCAGCGAATGAGCCCGACGGCGAGCGTGTGGTCAGACGCAGCCAGGTCATGGAGGCCTGGAACGCCAGCGGCGGCTCTGCCGGCGCCCGAAGCATAGCAACCATCGTCAGCAGGGACTCTGGCGTCAAAATGGGGCGCTGGTTGGCCGGCAAGCTGATGAAAGAGCTGGATATCGCCAGTTGCCAGGTACCGGCACACAAATACAAACGCGGCGGAAACGAACACGTTGAAATACCGAACCATCTCGATCGTCAGTTCGCGGTTACCGCGCCGGACCAGGTCTGGTGCGGCGATGTGACCTATATCTGGACGGGTAAATGCTGGGCTTACCTGGCGGTGGTGCTGGACCTGTTCGCCCGTAAACCGGTAGGCTGGGCGATGTCGACGTCGCCGGACTCGGCACTGACGGTCAAAGCGTTGCAGATGGCCTGGGAGCTACGCGGTCGGCCAACAGGCGTAATGTTCCACAGCGACCAGGGCAGTCACTATACCAGCCGTAAATATCGGCAGGCCCTGTGGCGCTGTCGGATAAAGCAGAGTATGAGTCGCCGGGGTAACTGCTGGGATAACGCGCCTATGGAGCGGTTCTTCCGGAGCCTGAAGACAGAATGGGTGCCGACGAAGGGATACAACAGCTTCAGCGAGGCCCAGAGGGCGATAATCCGCTATATCACGAGTTATTACAGTGCCATCCGGCCTCACTGGTATAACGGCGGTCTGACGCCAAACGAATCTGAGCGACTGTACTACTTACAGTCTAATGCGGTGGCCAATATTAGTTGACCACTACATACACTCAATGTATTTGAAAGGCAATTAATTCCATCGAGAACCCCTGCGAAACGTGCTCTGGGTACGTTGTTCTCATAAGCAACCTGACTTATGAGATTTAGCAGAACCAAAGCTTGAGTTTCCTCACTTTCTTTTGCAACCATACCAAGGAGCTGTCGCCCCGTGGATCTTCTCGAATCAAGTAAAGAACGTCTTCGACCCGTACCGGGGCAGTAGCACCACGTAATTAATGCAGCAAACTCCTCAAGATCAAGCGAGTTATTACTAAGGTGGTAAGCTAAAAATGAGAGCGAATCTTGAACCGCAAATGCTTTCATCTGCGCATCACGATTTATATTACGATCGCTATTTCTACCCGACTCTGGCCACCACTCTATTGCTAATTTAGTTGCTAAACAGGCTGCTTTAGGGTGCATAAGCATATCAACCAGCAGTTCCGGCGCCGCATTAATTCGAAGCATATATTGTCGTAACGCCATTGGATGCTGGAGTGTAAACGACAGGAATGTGGTTAGTGAAGAAGTGATACCAGGCCCACTATCAATCTTCTCAAGCTCAGAGCAAAGCAAGCAATATGCAAAACTGATAGAACTATTATGCTCCATATGTAGTCGTTCCATCATGATGTGTTCAACATCAATTCTTGCAAACCAATCAGCCTTGCTTACCAAAGTACTTGGTGGAGGCTCCCTTGGAACTCTAGCAAACCGTAGTTGGTCTTTCGGAATCGCGAACGTTTTTTCAAGTATCTCTATATAACTTGGAATATCATTTTCCCAAGAACCCCAAAGCGCCTGACGCTCCAATATCCGATTAGCAGCTTCGCGGCAAAAGCGCGCTTCGCTTTCTCTCCAGCCCGTGTCCCAATGAACGTATACACCTAGAACTTGGCACCAGGCGGACCACTCCAAGAAGGCTCTATCAACTTCTTCCCAAAGCCCCAAAGAATCGTGGGTGTCATTCTGGTTTGAAGCCTGAAGTGAATTGTCGCATTTTTGACCAAGTTGCAACGGTTCACATAGACGTTCCTATATCCGACCTGCAAGCCAGTTAGAGCTGTTAGTCGGGATGTATTGTTCCAGTAACTGTTGATCCAATATCTTGGCTGCTAGCTTTTGGGTGCCTTGATTAAAATTAGAGGTCTTCTCAACACATTTGATCTTGGAAAGATCATGCAGAAATTTTTCCGTGCTTGGACTTGGGTAAGTAATGTGCGAGAGCGTGCCCGGAGGTGAGCACTGCATAATCCAGCGACCACCGTCGAAAACTATCCAACCTAGACGAGTTAGCTCACTGAAAGTAGGACCTCCATCGGCAATACGCTCCTTTGACTCGTCCCAGATTTCGGCAATATCCTTTGCTGCACCAAAATACTCTAGACGGTAGTGCTGGCAAAAATCGAGAAGCTCTATTTCATCGAACATTTCTATTCGCCCGAAACAAGGGCGCAGATGACTAGTAGTCGGTAGCCAACGTCTAACATTTGCCTGAGCCCGCGACGGACATCGAGTGGTGCCTGTAGTGGTCAACTAATATTGGCCACCGCATTAGACTGTAAGTAGTACAGTCGCTCAGATTCGTTTGGCGTCAGACCGCCGTTATACCAGTGAGGCCGGATGGCACTGTAATAACTCGTGATATAGCGGATTATCGCCCTCTGGGCCTCGCTGAAGCTGTTGTATCCCTTCGTCGGCACCCATTCTGTCTTCAGGCTCCGGAAGAACCGCTCCATAGGCGCGTTATCCCAGCAGTTACCCCGGCGACTCATACTCTGCTTTATCCGACAGCGCCACAGGGCCTGCCGATATTTACGGCTGGTATAGTGACTGCCCTGGTCGCTGTGGAACATTACGCCTGTTGGCCGACCGCGTAGCTCCCAGGCCATCTGCAACGCTTTGACCGTCAGTGCCGAGTCCGGCGACGTCGACATCGCCCAGCCTACCGGTTTACGGGCGAACAGGTCCAGCACCACCGCCAGGTAAGCCCAGCATTTACCCGTCCAGATATAGGTCACATCGCCGCACCAGACCTGGTCCGGCGCGGTAACCGCGAACTGACGATCGAGATGGTTCGGTATTTCAACGTGTTCGTTTCCGCCGCGTTTGTATTTGTGTGCCGGTACCTGGCAACTGGCGATATCCAGCTCTTTCATCAGCTTGCCGGCCAACCAGCGCCCCATTTTGACGCCAGAGTCCCTGCTGACGATGGTTGCTATGCTTCGGGCGCCGGCAGAGCCGCCGCTGGCGTTCCAGGCCTCCATGACCTGGCTGCGTCTGACCACACGCTCGCCGTCGGGCTCATTCGCTGAAGCCTGCCAGTGCCTGTAGCTGCTGCGATGGACGTCAAAAGTCTGGCACAACACAGCGACCGAATATCGCGCTCTCAGCCTGTCGACTACCGTGAACCGTTGAGTGCGTCCGACATTAAGAGCGCCGTAGCCTTTTTTAGGATTTCGTTCTCCATTTCAAGGCGTTGAACCTTTTTCTTCATTTCGCGCAGCTCGAGCTGTTCGGGCGTCAGAGGGAGCCCGGCGGGAGTTTTACCCTGGCGCTCAAGTCGCAGCTTATTAACCCAACGGGTGATTGCCGAATGGCTGACATTAACCGCTTCAGCGGCCTTAACGTAGGTATAGCCGTGGTCGACAACCAGTTTTGCTGCTTCGAGCTTAAATTCTGCCGTGAAATGTTTTGCCATTGGGTCACCTGTGGTGTTGGGGAGGTGAGAATATCACCTTCCGATCAGGTGGCCAGTATCAGTGTGCCACTACAGCCCACATTCCTTCGAGCGGAGGCACATCTTCAATTCCTGCCATTATCATTCCTTTAATCTTCACATCCTGCATAGCAGGAAAAAGCTACAACGAAACCAGTCGTTAAGTACGATATCTGCCAACTAATATCAATTATGTCTGTAGCATTATGTGATTATTTGTATTTCATCTTCAGCAAACCATTGACTCTCCTTGATTCGAGCCATCGCTGCAGCTGGATCGGACGACCAAAGCACTAAGGCGAGCGATTCTTGCGCCCTGCTACAAGTCACGTACAGCAAACGTAAAGTCCGGTCAATTGTTGTCTCCTTACCAGCCTCCGCATTCTTTTTATCTGTTGGACTTAACCGCGTACCACCAAAAATTTTGTCGTACTTAATGAGAGTTCCACCAGCAAGAGCATCATCCATTACAACCATGACGTGCTTGAACTCAGAGCCTTTAACTACCTGATGTGTAGCGAGCTCTGAAATCCCAGCAAGGTAATTCCGATAGCACTTAAGTTGTTTCCATGGAGCAGCAAACAATGCACACCTTCCACGGCGCATTCTTGCTTGCTTTGACTCATCCTCACCTCGTCCAGGAGCTTGCGGGGCTGGTGACTTGTCGGCATAAGCCTCCTGAAGGCGATGATCTACTTCAAATAATTTTGCATTTAAAACTGGTGCTAATACTTCAGCAATCGTTGACTCAGGATTGGCGCAAGCCATTGCAAATATCGCTATCGCTTCGAGCATTTCATCAGTACGTTCAGCTCTTGTTTCTGAGTCCTCAGGCATATTGTCTAAACCGCCATAATGTCGAAAAACCTCGGTTGCTTTAAACTCATTAACGATTCCTTCATTACTGACACAGGCTTCTAAATGTGCCAGCTCATTAAGCAAAATTTGTACTGTTGAAGGCCCCTTATTGTCCCCACTGCCAGATGGTGCTGCAGCGTTGGGATCTAACAGAACCATTGCCTCATAAACATCAAGAAACGAGCCACGAGTGGCAACAAGCTTATGCTCAAGCGCAAGCAACTGATATTGATCTTGATTCCAATCTGCTAAACCACTAATTTGATACATTCGCTCAGCGCACCAACGTTCACTAAGCACTTTATCTTCTGGACTCCGTGATGTATCCCCCAAGAAGAGCCGAACCATCCCACCAGCTTTTTCCGTTCGGGGATGTTGTGCTGAACCCTTTGTTGGTTGTGTCCTGCCTTCAAGTTCTGTTTCCCAGATTTTATTAATCAGTGTGACTATCCGTCGTTGACTGCGATGATTCATTTGTAACTCAGGCGTTGCCCAGCTTTCCGGAACAATGCTTGGAAGATCGGCATGACCATCCATATAAATTCGTTGTCGATGATCTCCCAGCAGACCAAGAGTCAAATCTCTCTCCCGTTTTTTGGTAAGCACCATCAAGGAGTCCAGTACACCTTTCATCGTGTCTTGCGACTCATCAATCAGTATGATTGGATGTCGATCTTTGAGAATGGATTGGAGTGTTGGCTTATTTTGAAGCAACCAAGCTGTCGCATCGAGTACGTAATTGTGCGGTAGTGCACCAGGTCCATATGTATTGCGATCGGGATGGTATTTGAATACTTCAGTTGTCCGAAGATCCTCAATTTCATTCGTGATTTCATTAAGGTCACGCTGTTTTGCTGCAGTAATACCCTTCGGTTTCGCTTGTGCTTCTGCAGTCTCTTTAGCGAATTGAGCTTCTTTTAATGCTATAAGGGACTCGCGAATGTCATCGTTGAACCCATTAATTAACTCCCAGCAAAACGAATGGATGGTAGACACACTGACTAAATTATTGTCCCCAAGACGTCTGTTGATTACAGAGACAGCATTCTTGGTGTAGGTCACAACTCTAATCGAACGCCCATACATCTTCAGGGACCGTGCTAATTGTCCCCCCTTCTCATGCTCAGTCACACCAGTAAGGCGACGCAAAACTTCTACCAAAGTTCGTGTTTTACCAGAACCAGCCCCTGCAAAAAGGAAGTAGTTACGGGGTGGTATGTCTGTAAGGTAGCCGCAAATCTCTTCAACTACCCCTGCATCGCGATCGTTGTCGTCAAGGGCTGATGAGTTAGTCATGGCATCACCTCCTTGCTTGGCTCAAGCTGTGTCTGGAGTCATTCCAATGCATCCTCGATATATTTAGGACAGACTATCGGCTCATCCGCAGCAACCATTTCAAAGATACTTGCGGCAAAGT
The DNA here is from genome assembly GCA_951848785.1 of Callosobruchus maculatus. Classification (NCBI taxonomy): domain Eukaryota; kingdom Metazoa; phylum Arthropoda; class Insecta; order Coleoptera; family Chrysomelidae; genus Callosobruchus; species Callosobruchus maculatus. Next base: position 37,176 of record CATOUR010000287.1, read on the forward strand.
CTCCTTTATTAAAAGATCCATGCATTAATTTATGCAGAGCTGCTAGCAGTTCTGGAATATTATCATTTTCAGCGACCTGTCTTGCTACTGAGCCCAGTGCTCCCTTCGGCGGTTTGATTTGCTTCCCATCGCCATCGACTTTTTCATCAATAAGTTGCTTAAACCAAGGGATATTTCTCAGAATTAGAGAGTCTTCAAAAGTACTTGGCCATTGACCATCAGCTTCGACTACAGGCAACTGCCATGCAAAACGTACAGAACACTCGGCAATTTCTTTCCAGACAAGATGCTCATTTTTCGGGTTCTTAAAATCCTCAAGCTGTTGCAGCTTAGGGTGCCATCCGCGAAGAGTCGGGTTCCCACATTGCAGTCCGGGTTGTCCTGTATTAGCCACAGCAAATAAGGTTGTAGTCGGATCCCCATTTTTTTTAGGCTTACCTGGTCTTTCTTCAACTGGATCGATATCAGTAATAATTACAGTTGGAATACGGAGTCTTTCAACGAGAGCTCTTAGCCGATGAGCATGGCTGCCACCAATATCAAGGAAGGACAGATAGCGACTGTTGAGTGTTGCAAAATCTCTTTCAATGAAAAGAGGTAACAGCATTCGTTCAGCAACCCCCTCGACAAAGATTGCAGCATTGGCAAATAAAAGGTCTGTGTGTTGAACGCGAAAATAACGTTCAGCGAATTGACGGGTTGTTTTATCATCACCAAAAACTTGCCCAAGATTAACCACCTCAGTGGTAGGCATGTTTTGTTCTTCACTCTTAGCAATGCGGCGAACATATCGTAGCCGGTCAAAATTCTCAGCATGTGCTAGATGACTAGAATGAGTACTGATAATCAGTTGGCTTTTAAGACCTGACTCATCGCTACCGTTAGGACTGATGAGCTTATGCGCCTTACCCGAGAAAATACGTTGTACCTGTACGTGCAAATGAGCCTCGGGCTCCTCAATCATAACCAGATGAACAGGTGCGGGAGCGCCCTTTTCAGGATTTAGGCGAGCAGCTTTGAAAGAAACTAGTTGGTAACTAAGGGACTGTAAATTCTGATAACCTAGACCAATGGAATATTCCGGGAGAAGCTCTTCTAGTGAATCCTTCTGCATGCTGTATTGAACAGCTGTCCCATGGTCGAGTAATTCGGCTGTCTGTATGCGCGTGCGGAAACGAATCTCTTGGGGGTCATGCAAGCCGGGGTACCCAAGCTCTTTAACCTCTTCTACCGATGGTCCAATAGCCTCATGAATCTTTTTATCTAGTTCCTGCTGGGCATCAGCAACAGCTTTTATGAGGTCAGCTCGGTGCCCATGACCTGTTGCTGCCACATTTAGATGCTGTCGAGCAAATTTGAGAAGCTGATTGGAGAATAAACCTATGCGATGGGTGCCAGAAGCAGACCGGGAATCAGCTTCCTCACTACCAAGGCCACGCTGTGCAGCCACAAAGTCTACTTTTATAAGTTTCTGAAGATGCTTACGATCAATTGGGCTTGAGTCAGCATCCAGTACCTGGCTAACGTAGGTCTTTATCCCGTCCAAAGGGTTGTTATCGGCATCTAACTTGTAGGCCCGAACCTGGCCGAGTTGAGAAGGTTCTCGCAGCCAAAAATCAAGAAGATCAATCGGCCACGCAAGCGAATCCTTTCCCATATCCTTCACAGGTACTCTCGTCAGGTGATACTTCCAAGCCAACTGCTTCAGATCCTCAATGTTCGTAGCAGGTTCCAGACGCAATCGGACACCTACCCCGCCCCCCTTCCAACTGAATTTTGACAAGAACGGGGAGACATAGTGGAACATGCCGGCCTTAGCATCGAACCATAGATCTAGCGTTGGCATCGCCGAAATTAAGGTTCCAAGTTGCTCTTCCCATTCACCTTCGGATGCGCCAGTCGTAGACGGGTCTTCTTCTAATGCGTCCCAAACTCTTCCAAGTTCCCGCAATTTTGGCCATTGAGAAACACTGATGTCGAAAGCACCAAATGACGAGCCATCTGCGAGGAAGTGGCGCAGCGCTGCCAGAATTGATGTTTTGCCGCTATTATTAGCACCGACGAGAATAGTAGTCTTAGGATCAATCTCAAGCTGGACCTTACCAAGTCGGCGGAACTGGCAAAGCTCAACAAACCGAAGGGATATCTGTCCAGATAATGATGTAGTGGCGTCTGCTGCTGACATTGTGGCTCCTCTCAATCCGTATAGGGATGCGCCAACCTGTAGCAGCTTAGCGCCACGCCGTAAGCTCGAGTCCTTCCACCTTGATGCTGTTGAGGCACAATTAGAAAGAATTGACACGGCAAGTCATATTACCGCTTCGCTAAAAAATGCCAATCCTTAAATATACTCTAACTGATTCATGTCACAGTGTTTTTGGGCATCGGGTTAGCAATCGGCATGGCCTGTAGATTCGCGTAATGACGTAAACCCACTTGTTTAAGAACTAGAAAGCAATGCTGAAAATGGGCTTCTGGACGTGCAGGGTAACATCACGGCAAGTGGAAGCGCGCGGAAGCGTCTTATCCGCATCGACTAGCGGCCAATCGGATGCAGTCGGATACACCGCGCCTGAGGCTTCCTTTTGGATCAGATCCCAAAGGTGTAAAGCGAGAGGCAGGACTAAAAAAATACATAACGATCTCGGCCACTCCTGCGCCAGCGAGCGATTGATGATGGCCTGAGCCATGAGGGGATCTCACGAAAGCCGCCTGGCACAGGCCCCGCGGGCTATTTTATATCCCCTCCTTTCTGCCCAACGCCCGCTCGCACGCCAGCGCCAGGACCATCAGCGCCGTCTCGTCCTCCTGCGGCGATAGAATCTCCATCCCCACCGGCAGCCCATTAACGTTCACGCCGCACGGCAACGTTATTGCGGGCAGGCCGCTGATGGCGGCAAGCTCCGGCGCACACCCGGGCGGCATCTTCGCCATGCTGTCCGGTAATCGCTGTACGGTGGGATACAAAAAGCCATCAAAGCGCTGCTCCGCCGCTACCTGGCACAGGCTCTGGCGCAACAGGCGCTGAAAGCGCCGTCCCGCCAGCCAGAGCGGGGTTTTCAGCGTATCGCAGGCCAGCATCTGCTTCAGAAACGGCGCGAACTCAGGCAGGAAAGCGCCGGAGGCCACAATTTCCGCGAGCCCTGATGGCGCACCAGGCTGTTTAGCGAGCCAGCGGTCAAACGCAACGCGAAATTCATACAGGCTCAGGCACGTCGCCTGCCTTACGTCGTCCAGCAAAGGCAGTGATACCTCCACCAGCGTCGCCCCGGCGCGGCTCAGCGCGTGTAGCGCCGCCTGCCACACCGCCAGCTGTGCTTCATCCTCTCCCTGTAGCGCGGTAACCACACCGAACCGGGCGCCGTTCAGCGGGCGCGCCGGAAGGGTTACCGGAGAAAATCCGTGGATGACCGCATGCAGCAGCGCGGCATCTTCAACGCTATGTACCATTGGCCCGACGGTGTCCTTGCTCGGCGACAGCGGCGCAACGCCGTCCAGCTGCGCCCGGCGAAATGCGGGCCGAAGCCCTACCAGCCCGGTATAGCTACAGGGAATGCGGATGGAGCCGCCGGTATCGGTGCCCAGCGCGCCATCGGCCATTCCGGCCGCGACCGCGGCGGCGCAGCCTCCGCTGGAGCCTCCGGCCGTCACCGACGGGCAAAGCGGATTCGCTACGTCTCCACCCAGCGAGCTTCGCGATCGCACGTCAAAGGCAAACTCGGACATATTGGCCCTGGCGAGGATAATCGCCCCGGCCCGGCGCAGCCGCTGTACGACAAGCGCATCCGATGTCGCACCCAGCGAGGCCAGCGCGCGGCAGCCAAGGGTAACCGGCATCGGCGCGCAGGCGATATTATCTTTAACGATCAGCGGAACGCCGTGCAAAGGGCCAACCTGCACGCCGCGCCGACGCAGCTGCTGATACCGTTGCGCCTGAGAGATGGCGTCAGGGTTAACGCCGAGGATCGCGTTGAGCGCACGGTGTCGCTGGATGATTTCAAGACGGCGGGCGATCTCTTCCGGAACGTCGTCTGGCGGTAGCAGGCGCTTCATAGCCTCAGGTTCTCCCAGCTAAAACCGGGCAGAAAGCTGCCCGGCGTATCGTTTAGTCCCGCATGCCGCTGGTAATGGCGTCGATGTCCTGCGGACGCAGGCGGATTTCTGCCGCCCGTCGGTGCCCCTGCATGCCTTCCGTACGGCTCTGGCGGATCGCCGGCTCCGCAATCGCCGGGATGCCCTGCTCGTCAATCCACTGATGGGTACAGATTTTGACGTACGCCCCCACCCACAGCCCGCCGGTATAACGTGCCGCCGCCATCGTCGGTAGCGTATGGTTAGTGCCGCAACATTTATCGGAGAACACCACGCTGGCGTTCTGGCCGATAAACAACGAGCCATAGTTGCGGATCTTCGCAGCCGTGGCGTGCGGATCGCGGGTATGAACCTGCAAATGCTCCGTCGCCATCCGGTCGGCAAAGGCAATCAGCTGCGCTTCATCTTCGCAAAGCACAATCTCCCCCTGTCGGCGCCAGGCTTCGCCAGCCGTTGCCGCCGTTGGCAGGTTGGCGAGCTGACGCTCAACTTCCGCCAGGGTGCGCGTTGCAATATCCCTGCTGGTGGTCGCCAGCCCAACGCGGGTGTGAATATCGTGCTCCGCCTGCGCCAGCATATCGGCGGCAAGAATACGCGGGTCGGCGCTGTCGTCAGCGATGGTGAAAATCTCGCTCGGCCCGGCGAGCGCGTCAATGCCGACTTTACCAAACACCTGGCGCTTCGCTTCGTTAACGAAGGCGTTGCCGGGCCCAACAATTTTGTCCACCGACGGAATACTGTCCGTTCCCCAGGCCATCGCCGCAATAGCCTGCGCGCCGCCCACTTTAAAAATGCGATGCGCCCCCGCCAGGTGGCAGACCGCGATCATCGCCGGATGCGCGCCCGGCGGCAGGCAGGCGATAATCTGCTCGCAGCCCGCGACCGTCGCAGGAACGATCGACATCACGGGCGCGGAGAGAATCGGATAACGCCCCCCCGGCACGTAGCAGCCCACCGTCTGCACCGGGATGATCCGATGACCAAGATGCACGCCGGGCAGCGTCTCTACCTCCAGCGGCTGCATGGTCGCCAGCTGCGCCTGTGCAAAACGACGCACCTGACTAATGGCGAACTCGCTGTCGCGACGCGTCCGGTCATCCATCCCTTCCAGCGCTTCGGCGATCTCCCGCTCGCTCACCTCAAACTGCGCCGGCACGACGTTATCAAACTGCTGCGAGAAGTCTCTCAGCGCCGCGTCGCCCTCGGTTTTGACGCGTTCGATAATGGCGCTGACCTTATCGGTCAGCGAACGGTCGGCCTGTGCATCCTGCCCCTGCGGGCGCTTAATCCAGCTCACCTGATTGCTCATTTACGCGTCCTCCATCTGGCCGAGTTTGATTTGCGCCAGCAGCGCAAGGTGGTCATAAACGATCCACTCGTCGACAATTTTTCCGTTAACGATGTGGTAGTGCGACATGCCCATCACGAACAGGCGTTCCCCGGTAGGCTTGCCCAGCTCCCCGTAGCCCAGATGATGGCCCTCGATAATCCAGCGAACCGCCACCTTCACGCCGCCTTCGTCGCAGGGGTTAGAGCAGATATGCTGCGGCAGCCACGCGCCGTCAGGGATCATCCCCACCAGCGCCAGCGTCTGGTGCGTCACCGCCGCCGTACCGTACAGCTCCTTCATCAGCGGCCCGTGCCACTGCACGTTCGGCGCGTAAACCTCTTTGATCTTGCCGAACATGCGGCGATTATAAATTTCGTGCAGCCAGCGCAGGCACTGCTCTTCCGTATCGGTATGCGCAAGCGAAACATCACATTCCATCTCCGGCGGATACTGCCCCAGCATGCGGCCATTTTCGCCGATGTCCATAACGCGGAAGCCTTTATCAAACTGCTCTTTCGCCATATCAAACGCGATGCGATCGGTATCCAGGCCGAGCTGCTTCATCAACGACATGTTGTCGCTGACCACCCACTCCCGGTAAATTTTATTTTCGTGGATCATACAATCCGCCACTGTACGGGTTACGAAGGTGCGGTTTGTCGGCTTGCCTAAATGGCTGTGCTGGGTATGCCGCCCGCTTCCCGTCACCAGGTGAGAGGTATAAAAACCGTCCACATCATTCCCGTTCCAGATAACCTGGGTGGCCATGCCCCGCCGCTCCGGGAAGGCAATTAAGCGTTGCAGCGTATCCTGAACGACCTGCTCGCGGTTATATAATGTGCCCAGCGCGTTATACAGCACGCAGTTATGGGTATAGTGGGAATAAATTAAGCCGACGTCGCGCTCGTCCCATATTTTATGGGTGCAGCGAACGATATAATCGACAATATCGGTGTAGCAGTCATCAAAGCCGCGTAACGACTGTACGCGCGGGCGTTTTTCCGGTACCAGGTCGACAAAATCACGACGTTCAACCTGTAATACCGGCTCGTCTTTTAACGCTTTCACACTGTTTTTTTCGGGTACGGCTGGTGCTTTATTTGTTGCTTCAGTTGAAGACATATAAACTCCTGCTCTGTTTTCAGACAATAAAAACCCGCACCCGTAAGTGAGGGTGAATTAAACGCGAAAAGTAGTGGCAGCCAGAATAAGGGCGCTGCCGCCCCTGTTAATTAAAGAGTTGCGACCAAATCGCTAATTCATCTATACCCAGATATTCCCGGAAAATTAATCCATCGCGTAATTCAAGCTGGCTGATGCCGGTTACGGAAACGGGTTTACGGGTTGGTGCGCCAAATTTTCCGTAACCGTCATGCCAGGTTAATAACGACCAGCGCAAGGAAAGCCGGACAGGCTCGTTGGGATCCTTACGCACGATCAGGTGATGAAGCTGCGTCTCGCTGTCGGCAAATGAGGCGCGGTAGCCGGAAAGCTGTGCGCCAATGTCCTGTTCCCCGGTACAGATGCAGTGGCCGGGCGCGTACAGCGTCGCCGCAGGATGATATAAACCGGGCACCACGCCGCTGTTGCCGCCCGCCCACATCGTCAGATAGCGCTCCACCACGCCTGCAAGCGCCCCTTCCACATCATCGCCGTCAGGCCCGCCCGCCCAGCGGGCGTCCAGCGTCTCGGCAGACACCGACTCCACCCCAAGCTGCTGACGCATGCTCGCGAGGTTAAAGGCAAACTCGCGAATATCCAGCCCCAGCTGCGCCACGATTGCCGCGCGATCCTGGAGCAGCCACTCCTGGCGCACGGCCCCGTCGACGCAAAGGCGATCGGCCCACGTGCGTACCCAGACGTTTTTACCGGTCGGGGGGCCAAAAAATCCCTCACCCTGGTGCTGGATCCGGGCAACGGTGCGCTGCGCGGCGTAGTGCTCCTCGCCCGGATTCTGGCTGCACAGGATATCCTCGGTCAGCACCGTGCGCTGCGGGAAGCTGTGCATCGCCTCAAGCGTAAGGCGCATAAACTGGGGAAGCTCGTGCAGCTGTTTTTCAGGGGTGGTAAAGACCACCGGGGTGGCGTAAAAATCCGCCAGCTGTCCGATATCCTTCTGCTCCCACACCACATGCGTGAGCGTCAAAATGAACTGCTGGAGAGTGTCGAACTGTGGGCTGAAGCCCCGCAATCTGGTCATTTGCGCTCCTTTGACTGGTAAAGCGTAACCCCATTGGTTTCGATAACGCCGCTGCGCGGACGGCGCGCCGAGTGGCGTATCACCAGCGTGCCGGGCACAGTAATCTGTTCAGGCTCGATGGTTCCGCTGTCGATTTGCTTCATTAACAGGTCCACCGTGGCATCCACCATCGCGCCTACCGGCTGTGATGCCGAGGTGAGCGCATAGGAGGGCCAGCCGGAAGGGCCGATGTCGTCATACCCGACAACGGAGACCTCCTCCGGAACGCGCAGTCCAAACTCGTAGCGCGCCACGTCCATCACCGTGACGGCCATATGGTCGTTAGCAACAAAGACCGCATCGGGCGCAGGCGACGCCGAAAACAGGGCGTAGGCCGCGCGGGTCGTTTGTTGGACATCGTAATTGCCGTGCACCACCCGCACGTCGGTAATGCCGTGTTCTTCCAGCGTGGTGATAAACCCGCGCTGGCGGGCAATATTGACCGGGGAATCCGCCACGCCGCCCACATAGGCAAAACGCTGATGCTCCCCCGCCAGCAAAAATTCGGCAATCTGCCGCGCCGCCGCTTCGTTATTGCTGTTTACGCTGGAGGCCATTCCGCTCTCTTCGCTGCGGTTAAACAGCACCACCGGTATTCCGGCAGCCAGGCACTCTTCGGACAGCTCCAGCGACAGCGTCACCGAAGCCAGCACAATGCCATCCACCCGGTACTGCATGATCTGGTCAAAAATACGGTCGACGTTGCCTTCACGGTCGCCGACAAACAGCAGCAGGTGATAGTTCAGCGTGTCCAGTTTTTGTGCCAGCGCCTCCAGCACCTGCGAGTAAAAGGGGTTGTCAAAGTAGGAGATCACCACGCCGATAATGCGCGAACGCGCCGTGTTGAGCGAACGGGCTATCGCATTCGGGCGATACCCTAGCTCCCGCGCCGCCTTCAGCACTTTTTCACGCGTCGCCGGCGAAATACTGGCTCCCGGCGTAAACGTTCGCGACACTGCGGATTGCGATACGCCCGCCAGCTGCGCGACCTGCTGGGATGTGACTGCTGCAAAAGTCTTACGTTTCATTACCCCTGATTCCTTATCAACGCCCCACCCTTTCCGGCCTGTTCAAACGCCTCAGCGAGTGGGTGTTTTTTATACTTACACCACCTTTGCATGCGTATGCAACACAAAAAATTAAAATTCTCACAACAAGATCGAGATCACTTTACAAAAATGAAACCTTCTCGTAACTTCAATTCTTGAATACGTATGCAAAGCGTTTTTATACCGTCATGGTACCGGAGAGAACAGGAGTCGCCCAAAGGACTGAACCGGTAAACGTCGTACTTGGCTGGTGATAACCCATTACTTTTTAAGAGGTTCAGAACCATGTTGCGAGCACTGTTACGCCGTCGGGAAGCCCGGCTCTTTTTCATTATCAGCATTCTGTTCTTCATCTGTATTCACAGCATTGATGCCTTTCTGGCACCCATGATGATCAACCAGGGTATAGAGCCACAGATCATGGGGATCGTCATGGGCGCCTCCGGGCTGGCAACCCTGCTTATACGCTTCCCGCTCGGCATTATTTCCGACGTGGTAAAGAGCCGCAGGATATTTATCCAGATTGGTCTGGTGCTGCCGATTATCGCCTGGCCAATTGCCTGGCTTGAGCCCAACGCCATCACGCTGTATATAGCGAAAGCGGCCGACGGCGTCACGGCGGCGACCTGGGTGCTGTACAACATCCTGTTTATGCGCTATTTCGAACGCGACGAAGCCCCTGCCGCCGTCGCGCTGCTGGCGCTGGCCGGCCCCGTCGGCGTATTTCTCGGCAACTGCATTGGCGCGGTGCTGATTCACTATTTTGCGAACAATATCGCCTTCTTCGTCTCCTGCATTTCTGCCCTGGTCGCGCTGATCCTGACGACCCGTATCCAGGACGTGCACGACCCGGTGCAGGCCCCCACGCTTAAGGCCTGCATCACCGGCGCGCGCCAGCAGCTGGCCGACCGTTCCGTCTGGCTACTCGGCATTCTTGCAACCGTCGTGATTCTGGTTCCCTTCGCCACCCGCGACACGCTGACGCCGGTCTACGCCGAACAGCTCGGCGCCCGGGCGGGGATCCTCGCGGTGCTCGGAAACATCCACCTTCTGTTTTACGGGCTGGCTATCGCCCTGTGCAGCTCGGTCTTTTATCAGCGCCTTGGCCTGGTTAAAACCGCCGTGCTCGGCATCGTCTTACAGGTGGTCTCCACCTTCGGCATCCCCTTCACCAGCAATATGTACGTCATTTACCTGTGGCAGGCGCTGGCAGGCTTTTCGTTCGGCATGGCCTTCGCCGCCTTTATGTCGCTTAGCGTGGTGAATACGACCTCCGACGAGCAATCCACGCGGATGGGGTTATTCCAGACCATCTATTCATGCGGCATGTTTGTCGGGCCGGTGATGATGGGCGTCATGATGCAGCATATTAACCTGTCGTCCGGTTATATATTAATTGCCGCCCTTTCCGTTATTGCCGCCATTGTCACCCCGCTGTCCGCCCGCTGGGTATATACCCGCAAGGCACAGAAATCGTCCCGGTTATTAAAAAACGGCGCGTACGCAGCCGCACCGGATCGATAACGCATTCTGAATATAAATAACCTATCCCGGCTCGCCGGGAGGGCATCTGTCATCTGAAAAAGGTAAGGAGTTACGCGTGTCGTGGAAATTAAAAAGCGGTAAATCTACCGAAGAACGCCAGCAGGCCAGCCAGCAAATAAGAGAAACGGTTGAACACATACTTGCAGATATAGAAAAGCGCGGAAATAAAGCCATCCGTGAATTATCGATTAAATTCGATCGCTATGACCGTCAGGATTATCGCCTGACGCCAGCGGAGATTGACCGCTGTATTAAGCAGCTAAGCCGCCAGGACATTCAGGATATTGAATTTGCCCAGCAGCAGGTGGCGAATTTTGCCCGCGCGCAGAAAGCGTGTTTGCGGGATCTGGAAATTGAAACGCGCCCCGGCGTTATTCTCGGGCATAAAAATATTCCGATTAACGCCGTAGGGTGCTATGTGCCCGGCGGAAAATATCCTCTGCTCGCCTCCGCCCACATGTCGATCATCACCGCCAGCGTGGCGGGATGCTCACGGATCGTCAGCTGTGCCCCGCCCTTTAACGGCGAGCCTGCTCCCGCCATCGTCGCGGCACAAAAAATGGCCGGAGCAACGGAAATTTATGCCCTGGGGGGCATTCAGGCGATTGGCGCAATGGCGCTGGGCACCGGGTCGCTGGCACCGGTCGATATGCTGGTGGGCCCCGGCAACGCCTTCGTCGCGGAGGCCAAGCGCCAGCTGTTTGGCCGGGTAGGAATCGATCTGTTTGCCGGTCCCACGGAAACGCTGGTGATCGCCGATGAAACCGTTGATGCGGAAATGTGCGCCACGGACCTGCTGGGCCAGGCGGAACACGGGGTCACCACGCCCGCCATCCTGCTGACGAACTCGCTTCAGCTTGCGAAAGAGACGCTCGGCGAAGTGGAACGGCTGCTGGAAAAACTCCCTACCGCCGACATCGCCCGCCAGTCGTGGCGGGACTATGGCGAAATTATCGTGTGCGAGAGCTACGACGAGATGCTGCTGGAGGCGGATCGTATTGCTTCCGAACACGTTCAGGTCATGACCGACCGGGACGACTGGTTCCTTGCCAGCCTGACCAACTACGGCGCGCTGTTCCTCGGCCCGCGCACCAACGTTGCCTATGGCGATAAGGTGATCGGCACCAACCACACGCTGCCGACGCAAAAAGCCGCGCGCTACACCGGGGGGCTGTGGGTCGGCAAATTCATGAAAACCTGCACCTTCCAGAAAGTCCTTAGCGACGAAGCGACCGCCGAAATCGGCAGCTATTGCTCACGCCTGTCGCTGCTGGAAGGGTTCGCCGGTCATGCCGAGCAGGCCAACATTCGCGTGCGCCGTTACGGCCAGACCGAGGTGCCCTACGCCACGCCTGCCCCGGTGCGGGAAAAGGTGTAATTCATGACGCTACCGCAAACGCCTTCTTTTTACCTGCACGGCAAACGCGCGCTGGTCACCGGCGGCTCCAGAGGGATTGGCTTTGCCGCCGCCGTTGCGCTCGCGCAGGCGGGCGCAGAGGTATGGATTGCCGCCCGGGATCGTGACGCGCTGGCGAGCGCCGCCGGCCTGGCCGCCGGACACCGGCTCACGCTTCAGACGGTAGCGCTGGATATCACCCAGCCCCATGACGTGGAGCGCGCGCTGGCAAACCTGCCGGATCTCGACATTCTGGTGAACAGCGCCGGGCTGGCGCGTCACCAGCCATTTCTTGAGGTCAGCGAGGAAAATTTTGATGCGGTGATGGCGCTCAATCTGCGCGCCACCTTTTTTGTCAGCCAGCGCGTCGCCGGGCGAATGCGGGCGGGCAATAAAGGCGGGTCGATCGTACACGTCTCTTCGCAAATGGGGCACGTGGGCGGCCCCGGACGCAGCGTGTATTGCGCCTCAAAGTTCGCCCTTGAAGGGCTAACCCGAACCATGGCGCTGGAGCTGGGTGAGGCGGGGATTCGGGTAAATACGCTCTGCCCGACCTTTATTGAAACCGACCTTTCCCGTTCGTCGCTGGCCGATCCGGCGTTTCGCCACTACGTGCTGGAGAACATCAAGCTGCGCCGGCTGGGCAGGCTTGAGGACATTATGGGCCCGGTGGTCTTTCTCGCCTCTGATGCCGCCGCGCTGATCACCGGCAGCGCGCTGATGGTTGACGGCGGCTGGACGGCAACGTGAGGGATACGATGGCACTTCCGCTTCTCGATAACACCGACCTGCCGCTGGTGCTGCTGGGCGGCACGCTCTGTAACGCCCGCCTCTGGCAGCCCGTCATTGAGCGGCTGAACGTTCCGGCGGTGCTGTGCGTCACGCTGACGGGAGCAGAGTCCGCGCGGCAGGCGTCACGGCGGCTGTTAACCGTGCTGCCGCCGCGCTTCCTGCTGGCCGGGTTTTCTCTCGGCGCGATTGTCGCGCTGCAAATTGCCGCCGACGCGCCAGAAAGGCTAAAGGGGCTGGCATTGATGTCCGCCAATCCCCTCGCCGATCCGCCGGAAAATGCCGCGCGGCGGCGGGAAGCGGTACGCGCCGCCCGGTCGCAGGGCGTGGCTGAGTGGCTGGCGTCGTCCCTGTGGCGAAGCTATGTCGCCCCGTCACGCCTGCACGACCGCGCTCTGCGGGAGGTTATCTGCCGGATGGCGGAGGAGTGCGGCATCGCCACCTTCGCACAGCAGACGGAAATAGCCATTCACCGGCAGGATAACAGGGCAGCGTTTAACGCCCTCTCCTGCCCCATCTTACTTATCAACGGGGCGCAGGACGCGATCTGCACGCCCCAACATCACCAGTTACTGGCGGCAGGCAACGCGGACGCGACGTGGTACACGGTGGAGACCGGCGGGCATTTTATACCGCTGGAAACCCCGGACGAGGTCGCCCCGCCGCTGCGTCAGTGGATAACGGAGTGCATACAGTGCGCAACAACAGACTAAAGACCGCAGTACGGGAAAATACCCCGATCGTTAACGGCTGGCTGGCGATCCCCTCCGGCTATAGCGCAGAAATCATCGGCCACCAGGGCTACGACGCCGTCACCGTCGATTTGCAGCACGGCATGATCGATTTTGCCAGCGCGCTGACGATGCTTCAGGCGCTTTCAGCCACCCCAGCCGTGCCGCTGGTGCGCGTTGCGGATAACGATCCGGCGCAAATCATGCGCGTGCTGGACGCAGGGGCCTACGGCGTGATCTGTCCGATGATCTCCAGCGCGGAGGAGGCCCGTCGCTTTGTCGCCGCGTGCCGCTATCCGCCGCTGGGCGTTCGCTCTTTTGGCCCGGCGCGAGGGCTGCTCTACGGCGGAAGCGATTATCCCCAGCACGCCAACGACGAGATCCTGACCCTGGCGATGATCGAAACCCGCGAGGGGCTGGCAAACCTTGACGCGATCCTCGACACCGACGGGCTGGACGGCGTGTTTATTGGCCCCAACGATCTCTCCCTGACGCTGACGGGCAGCGCCAGCGCTGAATCCCGGCACCCTGAAATGGTTGCCGCCGTTGAGCGGGTGGTTGACCGCTGTCGCCGGCAGCAAAAAATTGCCGGGATTTTCTGTACCTCCGGCACCGCCGCCGCGGCGCGTATTGCGCAGGGGTTCCGGTTTGTCACGCCCGCAAACGACGTCATGCAGCTGGGCCGCGCCTCGCGTGAGGCCATTGCCCTCGCGCGCGGCAACGCTATCCCCGCCACCGGCGCGTCCGGTTATTAACAGGAGAAAAGATGAAAACCATTACGCTTACCCAGAGCCAGGCGAGAAGCCGGTTAATCGCCCCCGAGGATATGGTTTCCTGCAACCTTGCGTTTATTGATTGCAGGCTGCCCGGTTCGCACCTCAAGCAGAACTATTCGTTCATCGGCCCCGGCGTCACGCAGTCCAGCGAGCAGGTGGTGAATATTCCCGAGCCGCACGGATTTAACATCGGCGCGGCGGCGATGCCGAAAGGGGTGACCAATAACCTGCATCTGCATTTTACGGCGGAAGTATTTTTGATCCACGAAGGGACGTGGCGCTTTCGCTGGGGCGCCAGCGGTGAACATGAAGCGGAATTTAGCGCGCCTGCCATCCTCTCCATCCCGACCTGGATCTTCCGCGGCTTCACCAACGTCAGTAAAGAAGACACCAGCGGAATGGTGTTTACCGTGCTCGGCGGGGACAACACGGGCGGCATCATATGGCACCCTTCAGTGCTCGCGGCCGCCAGCGAGTACGGTATGTATTTGAGCAAAGATAACATGCTGATTGCGCAGGAGGCAGGCGACCCGCCGCCCGAACCCGCCACGCTGCTGACGCCGCTGTCAGCAGACTACATCACCGGGCTTCGCGATTACAGCGTTGAGGAGATGCGCCAGCGGGCGGTAACCGGTGATGACCGCTGCTGGTCAGCGCGCGGGCTGCTGGACTCCGCGCTGCCGGGTCACGGCGGCGAAATCGCACCGGTCATCGGTTTCGGCATTTCACAGGATCGGAATGCCGCTCCCGCCATCACCAGCCCGCACGGCTTTTCCGTCGAATGGCTGCGCCTTGCCGATAATCACGTTGTGGGCCGACACCTGTGCCCGGATATTCAGGTAATCATGGTCTTTAAAGGCCAGCTGGAGGTGACCTGGAACGAGGCGGGCGAAGAGGTGAGCGTCATCGCCCCGGAGCGCTCGGTGATCTCTGTTCCGGCAAACAGCTGGCGTCGCTATCGCGCGACGGGCAGCGACGCCGAATTTATTCTCACCACCCGCGGCGACCAACGGAAGCGCCTTTACTGGGGTGAGGAGATCCTGCACCAGGCCAGAAAGTATAACCGCTGTCTCGATCCTGATGGTTACGTGGCCGATGCCGACATCCTGCCGGCCACGGCCCGTCGGGCCGGTGCGATACTGGAAAAATGGCAGGCGGATGCCTGACCGGGCCTATGCCCGCAATCACGATAGTGGCGCAGGCCTGGCTGCGCCACCGTGTTTATCCACGCACCGCCCCTTCCCATACGTCAAAAATTATCCGGCCATCCCCTTCTCCAGAACGGTGATATTTCTTCCCGCAACGTTTTCCACCGTGAAATTATCCACATACAACAAAATGAGTTTCAGCCCTCTGCCGCTTTCAGCCAGAAGGCAGGCGTCGAACGACGCGTCGTTACGTGCCGCCTCAAGGCGTTCAGCGGGAAAGGCATCGCCGTCGTCGGTAAAACGCAGCGTCGCGCCCGTGGCGGTAGCGATGAACTCCACGGTGAAGCAACGTTTCGGATCCTCGCGTAGCCCATGGCGAATAATGTTGGTTGCCGTTTCACAGGCGGCGAGATCGAACGCAAAGCGCCATTCGTCGCTGACGGGCAGCGGCGCCATCTGGTGCGCAAGCCACGCCGCAAGCGGCGAGACCGACGTTAACGTGGCCGGAAGCGAGATGTCGTTAGCCACGGTCAGCTCACCGACCCAGCTGCGCGAGTGCCGCCGCACGATCGGGGCAAATGCGAAATATTCTATCCATCCGGGTCAGGGTAAACATGTTGCGTATGCCGGGGTTCAGGGCGCACAGCATCATTTCACCTTTACCGTTCATCATCTTCAGCAGGGAAACCAGCGCGCCAAGGCCGCTACTGTCGATAAAATCGATTTTGCTGAAATCGACAATCAGGGCTTTACGATCTTCCCCAATCTCCCTGGCAATGGCTTCCTTAAACCCTGCCGCCACCGAGGCGTCCAGCCGGCGCACCGACGGCGTCATAATGTTTACGTCGCTCAGCCGGTCTGTATCAATGTTCATCGTTTACTCCTGTACGCTCAATCACTAATAAGGAAACATCGTCGGCCATGGCCTGTTGTTCACCACATTCTCCGCTCCGCCAGCGGATAAGATGCTGCGCAAACTGCGGTAAGAGCCGATCCAGCGCGAGCGTGGCGTCATTCTGGAGCCAACGCTGCAAACGAGCCTGACCGAACTGTTCGTTGTCAGGATTTTCACACTCGGTAATGCCATCGCTAAACAGGCAGAGGCGCTCTCCCGCCGCCAGCGAGAAGCTCACGTCCGTCCAGCTGAGATCCGGCATCAATCCTACCGGCGCACCGCCCTCACCGACCGTCCTGACCTCGCCGCCGGGGCTCACAATGAAGGGGGTAGGATGTCCGGCCTGGCAGAGCTTACCTTCACCCGTCGCCAGGTCGATAACGCCGTAGATCATGGTGAAATAGCTCACTATCTCGGCCTCTTCGCTGCAAAAGCGACCGTTCAGGATGCGAACCACTTCCGCGGGAGACGCAACATCGCTCTCGTCCGCAAAAAGGAAACGCTCCACCGCTCTGCCGTGCAGAAACTGTCGGGCTACGGCAAGAGACATCATCGCCGCCCCCACGCCGTGCCCTGAGACATCAACACAGTAGAATCCCAGATGGTTGTCCAGCGGGAACACATTGAAAATATCGCCCGATACCCAGGCTGACGGCAAAAAAATCCAGTCGGCAAAGTAGTCCCGGTAGCGCAGCTGATGCGCAGGCAGAACCGACTGCTGGATGCGCGCCGCCACCTCGAGGTCCTGCTCTATCTGCCTTAAGGCCTCGCTGAGACGGGCGTTGCGCGCAGCGAGAGTGGCTTCCAGAGACAGCACGCGGGCTCCCGCGTGCAGTCTCGCCCGCAGCTCACTCTGCTCAACCGGCTTGCTGAGGAAATCATCCGCACCGGCATCAAACCCCACCGTCAGATCGCCCGGCTCCTCGCGGGCCGTAAGCAAAATTAAGTACACATAATGCCCGAACTGGCGGCGACGGATCTCCCGACACAGCGTCAGGCCATCCATCTCCGGCATCTCCCAGTCGCTAATCACCAGGCTGACGGGCTGGCTTTCAAGGATCTCAAGCGCGGCGACGCCATTCTCCGCCTCGCTGACGGTATACCCCCACTGCGTCAGCATTCGGCTAAGCAGGCGACGATACACCAGTGAATCTTCTACAATCAGGACGTGCTGCGACACCATACGCCCTCCTAAAGCGGTAAGAACCAGATGACGCTGATGGTGCCTTCCCGGAATTTGCCGCTGCCGCTCTGGTGGCCGGGGTAACGGGTGCCGGAGTAGTTTGCATACTGAACTGAGAATGAACCTGGCGTATAGCCCGCGTAGCCAAAACTATAGCTGTAGTCGCCGTTCCAGGGCTGTTGCTGGCTGCTGTCCGGGAACCAGAACGCCGTGGCGCGCACGAAGAAGTGCTGCTTAAAGGTATAGCCACACCCGCTCAGCACCACGTTCTTGTTTTTGCGGATATCGTTGCTGTCCAGATCGTAATAGCGCGGAACCCAGCTGTAGCCCACCTGGCAGATGATGGAGTCGCCCTTGTTGATCAGGAGGGTATTCTCCACGGGCTTCGGCAGGGAAAATTTATACGCCAGGGTCACGGCCCCCTGCTCAAAATAGGTGTGACGACGGGTACCTGACGTCCAGAAGCGGTTATCCCCGTAATTGCTGTAAACCAGGCTCACCGTGTTGGCATGCCAGTCGTCATAGCCAAAGCTGTAGCGAAAATCGGCCGTATAGCGGCTGGTGTCCGTCACCGGCAACCGCGACGTCACGTTCGCAAACCAGTAACTGTAGGGTGAGTACTGCAGGCTGAGATTGAGCGTCTGATTGTATTTTCGTTTCTGCTCTGCGCTGTCGGAACTGTTAGGGATAGTCATCCACTGCTCTTTCAGGCCGGAACTAAAGCTCAGCGCGCCAGAGAAGACGTCCTCATTCCCGGAGAACAGGCGCCCCCACCGGCTGGTAAACACGCCCATCTGCACCGGCTCGTCGTTTTTATCGCGTAGCGCTTGCGCATCGTCCTTCGGCGCCGACTCTGCGCCAGCGGCAACGCACAACAGCGCGCAGGTCAGCAACAATTTATCCCGCATCTGCCCTTCCTTAGTTAGGTATCCAGCGCGCGGCGACGTTATATTTCGCCATCAGCCACAGCACGCCCAGCGTCGCCGCGTGAATGAAGGTGTTCACAACCCAGGCCTGGCGCCACAGATCGAACGTGACGAACTGGCTTACCAGGAACACGACGTAGACGTGCAAAATAAAGGTATAAAGCGAATGCTGGCCCAGCGGGATAAGAAACCAGCCCGCGAGGCGATACAGGGGCTGCCAGCACCAGGTCAGCAGCAGATAGACCGTCACCATCAGGCAGATATCGTTAAGTACCCTGACGGGTCCCAGGCCATTTTTTGCCGCCCAGGTATGGTAAAACGCGTTAAAGTCCTCCGGCGAAAGGCTGTGCATTAGCAGCGCGGGCGGCATAAACGGGTTGGTATGGTTCTGGGCAATAAAGCCAAGAACCAGCGCAATCATCACCAGCGCCACGAGCACCACCTTACCGGCGGGCGTGCGGGCAAAGGAGATCAACTCCTCTTTGTACCAGCCGCTGCACATTCCCAGCACAAAAATAAACTGCCAGGCGAGCAGCGGAAATGCGAATTCAAACTGGGACGGCGTCACCCGCACCGGCCACACCTGCCAGCAGCCGTAGACGAGCAACGACAGGCCCAGCAGCCAGTAGACGTACCCTCTCTGAAGCATTCCCAAAAACAGCGGGCTTAACAGCAGAAGAAAAATATAGAGACCCAGGATTTGCGTTTGATGAGGGCCAATTTGCAGGTAGAGGACAATGTTAAACCAGGTTTCCTTAATTTGCGGCGTCACCGGATACAGTGACCAGGCTGTACCCGAGTAACGATCGGTAAAATGGGTAACCTCATAGACGTTAATAAACGGCAGATACCCTAACAGCAAAAATGAAAGAATAATGATGATATTTACGCGATATATTTTCCACGCACGCAGATAAAGCCCCCAGGATATAGTCAACAATACCGCTTTTTGCAATCTGGCGCGGTTTAACATTCCCAGCATAAATCCGGAAAGAATGACAAAACCTTCGGCACCGGTTGTCAGGCCAAACCTTTCCCAGGTAAATATATTAAATATCGACATCACCTCCGTGTGCGCTACCACCATCATCACTAACGCGATACCGCGCATAAAATCAATACGTAAATCACGTTTATCCGACAGAACGTAACGCCAGGTCGTTGTTTTTTCGATATCTTTCTTTATAAGCACAGGCGCAATCTGGCTCATGGGGCGTCGCGTTCTCCATGCTAAAAAGTTTCTTGTATTTTATTTAGATAGCGTAAAGAAATGCATCTGGCAATTTTTGAAAACGCTTACGATATTATTAAGCGTAGTTAACGTTTATTTAAGCATGCGTAAAAGATCGCTTTTTTCACACCTCTGGAATTATTTTTTCCACCATCTACACTTACTTTACTTTTTGTTTTAGCGGACGTTATTTTTTGTTTTTCGCTCCCTGTCGGCAACGGGTCTCTTATTAATCGCTATCGTGGAATCAGGATATCCTTCTCTATGGATTTTTATTTTTCCCGTTTTGAACATCGCCAGCCGCCTGAACCGCTTAAGACACCGCGCTGGGTAATGCTCACATGGCAGGTACTGGCGGTTGCCGCGCTGATTTTAGGCGCTAATTATCTTTACTGGCGCTGGACAGCCTCCTTAAATACCGACGCGCTGTGGTATGCCATTCCGCTGGTGCTGGCTGAAACCCTGGCCTGGATCGGCACCGTGCTTTTCACAATTAACCTGTGGAAAGAAGAGGATCCGCCGCAAACCCCGCCCCCCGCTGAGATCAATGATTGTCTGCGCCCCGAAGACGCGGAAGCAGCGAGACCGATAAAGGTCGATCTCTTTATCGCAACCTATTCGGAAGATGTGGAGCTGGTCAGGCTGTCTATTCGGGACGCCATGAAGATGGATTACCCCTTCCCGCTGGACTACAGGGTGCACGTGCTCGATGACGGCCGACGCCCGGAAATGAAAGCCGTCTGCGATCGGGAAGGCGCCAACTACATCTCCCGGCAGACCAATATTGGCTTCAAGGCCGGCAATTTGCGAAACGGGCTTGAGCAAACCGACGGCGATTTCCTGATCATTTGCGATGCCGATACCCGGGTTTTCCCTACCCTGCTCAGCCATACGCTGGGCTACTTTCGCGACCCTGACGTGGCCTGGGTCCAGACGCCGCAGTGGTTCTTCGACCTGCCGGAGGGGGAAAACCTCGCGCGCTGGCTTGGGCGAAAAGCGGGCAAAACGGGATACGGGCTGGGATGGCTCGCCCAGAAGCTTATCGGGCCAGTAACCGTTGGTCGCGATCCCTTTTTTAACGATCCGCGCATGTTTTATGACGTGATCCTGCGCCGGCGAAACTGGGCCAACGCCGCCTTCTGCTGCGGTGCGGCCTCTGTCCACAGGCGCGAAGCGGTAATGCAGGCGGCGCTGCGCAGCTACGTCTGGACGGTTGAAGAAGAGATCGATCGCCACACGCGGGATATACGCGATCCCGTCATGCGCGAAACCCTTCAGGACGCCATGCGCCCTCACGTGGCCTTCGACACAGAACTTACGCCCTATAAGTTTCACGTATCGGAAGATATTTATACCTCCATCCTGCTCCACGGCGATGCGGCCCGCCGCTGGCGCTCGGTAATGCACCCGCGGATCGAATCGAAAATGCTCTCTCCGCAGGACATGCTGACGTGGATGATCCAGCGCTTCAAATACGCTGCGGGTTCACTGGATATTCTGTTCCACGACAATATTTTCAGCCGCCGCCGTTTCAAGCTCTCTTTGCCGCAAACCCTGATGTACGCTACCACCTTCTGGTCCTATCTGGCCTGCGTGTGGAACACTATCTTCCTGATATCGCCCATTATTTACCTGTTTACCGGTATTCCGCCTGTATCAGCGTGGTCTGAACCCTTCTACCTGCATTTTTTGCCCTTTTTTATTGTGTCGGAGCTGGCGTTTATGTTCGGCACCTGGGGAATATCAGCCTGGGATGGCAGAGCATCGTATCTCTCTTTCTTCTCCATGAACCTGCGCGCCCTCGACACGGTCTTGCGCGGAGAACAGATCAAATTCCACGTCCCCCCCAAAGAGCGGCAGACGGGGCGCTTTCTTTATCTGGTAAAACCGCAGATCGCCATCGTCGTGCTCACCCTGGCCGGGCTGATTTGGGGCGGTTTTCAGGTCGCACGCGGGCAGGTTGACGATCCGTCCGGCTACGTCATCAACATCTTCTGGGGCGCAGTTAATATTGCCGCCATGCTGCCGCTGATCTTCGCCGCCATGTGGACCCCGGCGGAAGAGGAGGTGAGCGAATGAGAAAACGCGACGCGCTTTTGTCAGCCCGCAGCTACCTCACTATCCTGCTCGGCTTTCTGCTGGGATTCGCTATTGTCGTCTGGGTTGAAAAACAGATGCCGACACGCGTTGAGAGCAGCGCGGGGATGTCGCTGAGTAACGATTTCCCGCCCTTGCCCGCTCCGCGTGAACTGACATTCGAAGAAGCGATCTGGGCGCGGGTGGCCTGGCAGTATTATGTGAACAACACGCAGCCGAATGGCCTGGCCAACGCGCACGACGGGGAACCCTGGCTCAGCCTGTGGAGCACCGGCAGCTATCTTTTTGCCGTTGCGGCCGCCAGGCAGCTCAACATTCTTACTCCCGACGAATTCGATGAACGCATCGCGGCCGCGCTGGCTGCCCTCGCCAGCCTTCCACTCAATCCCCAGGGGCTGCCCGCCGCCTATTACCATGCCGACACGCTGGAAGCCCTGGGCAAACCGGACGCCTCGGCGATCGGCATGGGCCGCCTGCTAAACGCCCTGCAAACGCTGCTGTGGCGCTATCCTCAGCATGCTGGCGCCGTGCGCAGTCTGCTCGATCGCTGGAAGACGGGCGCCCTGATTGCCAACAGCACCACCAGCCAGGCCGCGGTCCCGCTACACCACTGGGCGCTGGCGACGGACGAGCCGCGAAACAGCTTCGGCTACCGTCTTTATGCAAGCCATACGCTTCGGCTGATCGACAGCGCGGCGGGACTGGCGGTAACGAACCCGCCAGAAGGGCAGCAGATGATCGACATCGACGGAATAATGGTGCCCGACGAAGGGCTGCGCACGCCGTGGGGTCGTCAGCCTTCGCTTATCAGCTTTCCCTATTTATTAACGGGCCTCGAGCTGGGCTTTGATGCGCAGAGCGCAGAAATCACGTGGCGCATTATGCAGATCCAGCAGCGCCGTCATAGCCTGCGGGTCCGCAAGCCCCCGATCAGCACCGATTACGCCGAGCCCGCGCCGGATTACGTCAACGATCTGCCGGATCGCCAGCCGCTGCAAAACAGCGCCCTGCTTGACGCCACGCCGGAGCAAACGGCGATTACCTCGACCCGCACCGCCTTTGCCTGGTACGCCCTGTTCCGCAACGGCTGGAGCGAAGCGCTGCGCCAGCAGGTGCAGAAGCTACAGGTACCGGGCAAGGGCTGGCAGCGCGGGCTTAACCTTAACAGCAGCGTCAACGATATCGTTGACGCCGATACCAATGCCGTCGTCCTCGAAAGCCTGGCGTACATTGCCCACGGTCAGATGCTTTGTCTGGCCTGCCCTGGCCCCGCCACTCCCCCAACCTCTTCAGCAGGAGCGAAGCCATGAAGCTGAAATCAATACTCTTTTTTCCTCTTCTGGCCGGGCTTGTGGCGTGCTGGCTCTCACTCGCTGCGGCACAGGCGGCGACCGGGCTTCCCGCCTCGGACTACCCTCCGCGCAGCGGCGAGCTCACGCCCCGGGAGATGACCATTGCCAAAAACGCCTGGCAATATTTCGTGGCTAACTACCAGCCCACTACCGGCCTGGTGAATGCGGTCAATAAATTTCCCTCAACCACCATGTGGGACAGCGCCTCCTATATGGCCGCGATGACGGCCGCAAGGGAGCTGGGCATTATTGATAAAGCTGAATTCGATCGCAGAATGCTGAAATTACTCGCCACCCTGAACAAACTGGATTTGTTCCGCAACGAGCTGCCCAACAAAGCCTATAACACCATCACCGCCCAGAAGGTTAACTACCAGAACAAGCCTGGCGAAATTGGCTTCTCGGCGCTGGACATCGGCAGGATGCTGATCTGGCTGAAGGTCATTAAGGAGCGCTATCCGGAATACGGCAACAGCATTGATAACGTGATGCTGGGGTGGAATTTCACCAACGTTATTAACCCCTGCGGAATGATGTACGGGGCCTACCTGGAAAACGGCCAGCCGAAGTACGTGCAGGAGGGGCGGCTGGGCTACGAAGAGTATGGTGCCGCGGGCTTTGCTCTGTGGGGCTTTGGAACCTGTCAGTCCAGCCAGCCTCAACCCTACGAGCTGGCGGAGATCTACTGCGTGATGGTGCCCTACGACTCGCGCGATCCGCGCCTTACCAACCAGCATAATTACGTCGTAACCGAATCCTATGTGCTTTACGGCCTGGAATTTGGTTTCGACAAGCCGACGGACAGGGAAAACAGTCCGCGCGACTACTCCCATCCGTGGATGAAAAACTTCGCCGACAGGGTTTATCAGGCTCAGGAGAATCGCTACGCCATCACCGGTATCTTATCCGCTCGCTCTGAGCATCAACTCGATAAGTCCCCCTACTTCGTCTACGACACCGTATTCAGCGACGGCTTCAACTGGAACACCATCACCGACAAGGGGCTATACGTTCCCAACACGGCCGCCGTCTCGCTGAAGGCGGCGCTCGGGATGTGGGTGCTCTGGAACTCGCCCTATACCGACCGCCTGCTGGACGCCATTGAAAACGCCAACGAGGCGGACAAAGGGTACTATGAAGGGCTGTACGAAAACGGCGACGGCCCCATCAAAGAGTTCACCGCCAATAACAACGGCATCATGCTGGAAGCCTTGCTGTTCAAAAAAGAGGGCAAGCTGCTGCAGTTCAACAGCGATAACCCCAAAGACCGCAACTTTGCCCCCTCCCTGTGGGAAAAAAAGCTGGTGGATCTCTTTGAGCCAAATAATGCCTCGCGCAATCGTCCATTCCTGAACGGTACGCCAGCGGTGAAGACCTGGTGTGAACAGACCGGGACTACCCTGCGCGCCAAACCCGCCTGTCAGGCCTGTCAATGCGCCACCTGTAATACGGACGAGCCTGTGAAACTGCCGCCGGTGACCGCACAATGCTTAAGACCTTAGCCCGCTGGCTGGCTGCCGCCGTCCTCATGCTTATTATCGCCTTCGCCCTGTTTGGCCGGGAGGGCGCAGGGTGGCGCTGGCTGACCAAAGGTGGCTGGCACACCACCGCGCGCATCAGTAGCCTGACCCCGCAGGAGCGGGAGTGGGCGCGTATCGCCTGGCGCTATTTCGAGAATAACACCCAGCCTCAGACGGGGCTGGTTAACGGCAGCGATAAGCAGCCGCGCGTTACGCTGTGGCAAATGGGCGATACGCTAATCGCCCTGCTGGCTGCCCGCGAGCTGGATCTGATCCGGGCGGACGAGTTCGATGCGCGGCTAACGCGGCTGCTCGGAACACTTAATCGCCTGACGCTGACCGAAACCCGCACCCCCGGCAGGCTCTATTCCAGCCGAACGGCCTCGCCCATCGACTTCACGGGAAAACCGGCGCAGCGCGGATGGTCGGCGAAAGATATGGCGCGGCTGATGCTGGCACTGCGGCTCGCTGCCGAGCGGGCGCCCGAGTATCGCGAATATCTGGATAAAATCATCCTGCGCTGGAACTTCTGTCCGGTGATGGATAAGGACGGGGAGCTGTGGTCTGCGTCGGTGCAGAACGGGCAGCCGGTGGTGCGCGATGAACTGCGGCTGGGTGAAAGCGAATATGCTGCCAGCGCGTTTCGGCTGTGGGGATTTCCATCGGGTAAGGCATTTTCTCCGCCTTCTCAGAACGTCATCCTCTACCAGCGCAGCCTCGCGGTTGACGCGCGCGATCCAAGAACGACCTGGCAGCCGTCGCTGCTCTCTACCCTCCCCGCCATGCTCCCGGGCCTGGAGTTTGGCTGGCAGCCGCCCGGGGTGGCCTCCGATATTCAAAAAACGCTGCGCGCCCGGGCCGAAGGGGTATGGCTCAGCCAGAAAACGCGCTGGGAGCGCGACGGCGTGCTCACCGCCCGCGCTGATTTTTACCTCTCCCGTGCGCCCTGGCGCGTCGAGGACGCCGTCTGGGGGAATGGCTACGCCTGGAATACGTTGGGCGATGACGGTAAAAGCTATCCCCGGCTGGCGCAGGTGACGACGAAAGCGGTCTTTGTGCTCTGGACGCTGTGGGAGACCGAATACACC
This sequence comes from Callosobruchus maculatus, assembly GCA_951848785.1. Classification (NCBI taxonomy): domain Eukaryota; kingdom Metazoa; phylum Arthropoda; class Insecta; order Coleoptera; family Chrysomelidae; genus Callosobruchus; species Callosobruchus maculatus. The sequence goes on from CATOUR010000287.1 coordinate 62,563, forward strand.
GACGCCCTGATGGCCGTAACCCGACACCTGAATAACCCGAATCAGGGCTGGTTTGAGGGCCGCGTTGAGGCAACCGGCGACATCAACCCGACGCTCACCCTCTCGACCAACGCCATGGTGCTGGAAGCGCTGCTGTACAAACACAACGCCGGGCCGCTGTTTGAAAACGGCCTTGTGGAAAACGACGGCTATTTTGCCCGCCGCACGTCGGATCCCTTCAACCCGCCCGGCCTCTGCCTGCCTGGTGAACGTGGCGCGAGGGCCGCACCATGAAATTTTATCGCGATCTCTTTGACGCCAGCCTGAACCGCGTCCTGCCGGAGAATGATAAACGGCACTTTTTTGAGGCGTTCTGGGAGACTTTTATCCATATGTCCCCCGAAACGGAGCAGCACTTTGCCGGGGGCCAGGGCCGGGATGGCCAGCAGATGATCTTCAAGAGCTTTTTCGCCATGCTTGCCGTTGACGGTGCGCTCTTTGTGCCAGATTTTCTGGAACGCCTTGCGCGGGAGCAGAGCGATGAAGGGCTGCGCCTGCCGCCGCGATTTTTCGGCCTCTGGCGGGAGGCAATGCTCAGGACCGTGCGCGCCTGCGATCCCCTTTGCGATGAGGAGATCCTCACGGCCTGGGCGATGGCGATTGCGCCCGGGCTGGAGTATCTGCGCCGCCAGGCGGAGCTGCACTATCAGGCCAGAGGTGAGTAACCATGCGAGCCACATCCCGTTTCGATCTCAACGCGCTGCCCGTGGGGGTGATGATTTACGATCCCGCCGAGCGTCTGCTGGCCTGGAACGACCAGATTACGCGCTTTTACCCGGTGATCGCCCCCTGGCTGAGCGCCGGCGCCACCCTTGAGAGCCTGGCGGAGAAATTTATTGATGCAGGCTACAACATTGACCCCACCCGCCGCCGGACCCTGCGGGAAGCGATCGTTCGCAACTGCCGTCAGTTAAGCCATCGCGAGGTGCGCCAGTCGGGAAACCGGCGGCTCTACGTGCAGCATCAGCGTCTTGCCGATGGCGGCATCCTCAGCCTGCATACGGATATTACCGAGCTTGACGACGCCCAGCGCTCGCGCCACCAGCTGCACGATGATTTTTTACTGACCGCAGAGTCTATTCAGATCGGCATCTGGAACTGGCAGGTCTCTCACGACAGCCTGGAGGTTAACGATACGCTGCTGGCGATGGTGGGTCAGTCGCGCACGCAACTGCACTACCCGCTGCGCTTTTTACTTAACCTGGTCCATGAAGAGGATCGCGCCGTCCTGCGCAACGCGATGATTGCCTCTAAGCAGGAGCATATGCCGGTATTCGAATGTGAAATTCGCGTGCAGCACGCGACCCAGGGCTGGCGCTGGATGCTGATCTCGGGGCAGGTGGTTACGCTCAGTATGCAGCAGCAGGCCGAACGGGTGATCGGCACTCTGCAGGACATCACCCGCCGCAAGGAGGCCGAGCTGCTGGCCATTGAAGCGGCAAAAGTGGCCCGGGAGGCAAACGAGGCGAAAAGTGCCTTTCTCGCCAACATGAGCCACGAAATTCGCACCCCGATGAACGGCATTCTCGGCATGACTCAGCTCTGTCTGGACACGCAGCTCAATCCCGAGCAGCGGGAATACCTGACGCTGGTAATGAGTTCAGCCCAGTCGCTGCTGCACATCATCAACGACATCCTCGATTTTTCCCGCATTGAGTCGGGCAAGATGACCGTCGATACCGAGCCGCTGGAGATCCGCCCCTTCGTGCAGTCGCTGATCCGCCCGCACATGCCCGCCGCCAGCGAAAAGGGCATCGAGCTGCTGGTCGATATCGCTCCGGTGGTGCCGGACGTGCTGATAGCCGACGGCCCCCGGCTGCGTCAAATCCTCACCAACCTGCTGGGCAACGCCCTTAAGTTCACCCATCAGGGCGAGGTTTTGCTGGCGATAGAGCCTGCGGAAAGCGAAAAAGAGTGGCGGTTTCGCATTCGCGACAGCGGCATTGGCATCCCTGCCGGGAAACAACAGGCCATCTTCGAGGCTTTCAGCCAGGCCGACAGCTCTACCACCCGCCGCTACGGCGGCACCGGCCTGGGGCTGACCATCTCCGCGCGCCTGGTGAAACTGATGGGCGGTGAGCTGACGGTGCAGAGCGAGCCGGGCGCAGGCAGCGAGTTTGCCTTTACCCTGCCTCTGGAGAGCCAGCAGGCCCCGCCAGCCGCGGGCGCGCCCTTAGTACGCTTCAACGGCGAAGCGGTCCTGGTCGTGGACGACAACAGCACGAACCTGCGCCTGCTTGACACCATGCTTCGTCAGATGGGCCTGACGCCGACCTGCGTTGACAACGCCGGGGAAGCCTTAAGCCTGGCCGCAAAAGGGGGGAGCTGGCCGCTGATCCTGCTTGATGCCCAGATGCCGGACATGGACGGCGTGTCGCTGGCCCTTGAGCTTTCCGTTATGCCACAGGCCGAGCAAAGCCACATCATTATGCTCAGCTCCATGAGCCGCCATTTCGACGCCAGCATGCTGAAGCGCATCGGTATCGCCCGCTATCTGCATAAGCCGGTCGCCCAGCGTGAGCTCTGTCAGACCATCGCCAGCGTCCTTGCGCCTGCCCCGCCTGCGTCCACCGCCGCTGCGCCCGCTCCTGCGCCCGTTACGGCGCAGGCCGGTCTGCATATCCTGCTGGCAGAGGATAACCTGGTGAATCAGAAGGTCGCCAGACGCCTGCTTGAACGGCTCGGCCACCGGTGCGAGGTGGTAAACAATGGCCGCGAGGCCCTTGAACGCTGGCGCGAACAGCCCTGGGACCTGCTGCTTATCGATCTGCAAATGCCGGAAATGGACGGGGAAACCGCCATTCGCCTGATTCGGGAAGCCGCGCGCGCGCAGGGGCGCGACCATCAGCCCGCCATTGCGATGACCGCCCACGCCATGCAGGGCGACAAGGAGCGCTGTCTGGCAATGGGATTCGACGGCTATATTGCCAAGCCGGTAAGTCAGGAGGCGCTTACGGAGGAGATAGCCCGCGTTATCCCCGGCGAAGAAAAGGGGCTACCGGACGAGACGCACCTGTTAAAACAGTGCGCGGACGATCCCGGGCTGGTCAATGAGCTGCTGGCGCTGTTCGGCAGCGGCCTTGACGAGGCGGTGGCGGCCATAGCGTTGAACATTGAGCATGATGATCGCGAGGCCGTGCGGCGGGCCGCTCACAAGCTTCGCGGCGAAGCAGTCACCCTCGGCTTCAGCGCTCTGTCCGACGTGCTTCAGCAGATTGAGGGTAAGGCGCTCTCGCAGACCCAGACCGGGCTGCGCGCTTTACATGGCGATCTTATCGAGGAGGCCAGACGCTCTGCGGCCTGGCTGCGCCGCAGAGCGCAGGAGGTTAAACATGATCCCTAGGCTTCTTCTGCTGCTGGCGTTGAGCCCCCTGCTGGCCCAGGCCAGCCAGCCGATTACCTGGTCACTGGCCGGAACGTGGCGCGTGCATGACGCCAGCCTCAGCACCTTTGACGGCGCCAGTGCGCCTGACCGCGGCTGGCGAGAAATTCGGGTCCCGGCCAACTGGTACAGCGCCGGATACGATCATCAGGGTGCCCTCTGGTACCGGCACGAATTTACCCTGCCCCGGCGCGCGCCCGATACCATGGCTACCCTGGTCTTTGATGGCGTGGACTATTTTGCCGACGTCACGCTCAACGGCAGGCATCTTGCCCGTCACGAGGGATATTTCCAGCGCTTCTCCGTAGACATAAGCGATGCTTTACAGCGACACAACAGGCTCGCCGTGCGGGTGGACAGCCCCTGGGAAGATCCGAAAAAAATCTGGCCGCTGCATAAAACGCTGTTCAAAGGCGTGCTTAACCAACACGACACTCGACCGGGCGGGGCCTGGGCAGAGAATGGCCAGGACGCCAACTCCGGTGGGATCTGGGCACCGGTGAAGCTACACCTGAGTCGCGGCGTGACTATCGATCAGGTGATCCTGCGTCCGGACTGGCGCGAGGGGCTGGGCAAGCCCGCTCTGCACGCCGAGATCCGCTATCGGGCGTTATCTGCCGGTCCCGTCACCCTGCGCCTGTCAGCGACGCCTGATAATTTCTCCGGCACGCGCACGGAACGGGCGTTTCCGGTACAGATTGCGAAAACGGACGGTAAGCCGCGCTCCCTCAGCGTCACGCTGCCAGTGAAAGACGCGAAGCTCTGGTGGCCTGTGGGCTATGGCAGGCCAAATCTCTACCGGGTGCGTGCAACCCTGGTGGATGAGCAGGGGGTGATGGATACCGCGGTGACCCGTACCGGCCTGCGCAAGATGGAGGCGCAGCCAGACAACAGGGGCTGGCTGATCAATGACAGGCGCCTGTTTATCAAGGGGAGTAATTACATCGGCTCCCCCTGGCTCAGCACCATGACGCGCAAGAAATATCGCCGCGACTTCAGGCTGGTGCAGGCGATGAACGCCAACGCGATACGCGTTCACGCGCACGTGGCAGGCCGGGCGCTTTACGATGTGGCTGACGAAATGGGGCTGATGATCTGGCAGGATGTCCCCCTGCAATGGGGTTACGATAACAGCGACGCCTTTGCGGACAATGCCGCGCGGCAGACCCGCGAGATGGTCGAACAGTTTGGCAACTCTCCGGCCATTATCGTCTGGGGTGGTCATAACGAGCCGCCGTGGAATTCACCGTGGATGGAAAAACGCTTCCCCGACTGGAACAAAACCCTTAACCAGACGCTGACGAAACGCGTGGCAGACGCGCTTGCGCAAGACACCTCGCGCATTGTGCATCGTTTTTCCGCGGTGGAAGAACACTACTGGGCCGGATGGTACTTTGGCACGATGCGCGATCTCCTTGGCCCCGCCAAAACCGCGATCATCACGGAATTTGGCGCTCAGGCGCTACCGCGATTCTCAACGCTGAAAACCATCATCCCCGCCCGCCTGATGTGGCCGAAAAGCACCGCCGCCGACGATCCCGGCTGGACGCACTGGAAATACCATAACTTCCAGCCCTTCCAGACCTTCAAATTTGCCAATATTCCGCGGGGCAATACCATTCAGGAGATGATTGCCAACACCCAGCGTTACCAGGCGGAGCTGGTGGCAATGGCGGCGGAGAGCTATCGTCGGCAGCGCTATCAGCCGGTTACCGCCCTCTTCCACTTTATGTTTGTTGAAACCTGGCCCTCCATCAACTGGGGCGTCGTGGATTATCTGCGTAAGCCTAAACCGGGTTACTACGCGCTGCAAAAAGCCTATCAGCCCATCCTGCCGTCGATTGAACCCGTGACGGCGGTGTGGCGTGAGGGAAGCGAAGCCACGGTTCGCCTGTGGGCAATCAATGACACCTGGTCCGCCTGCGAGGCGTGTCGTCTGAAGTGGCAGGTGAAGCAAAATGGTCGGGTGCTGGCTAAAGGCACAACGACCCTTACGCTTCCCCCGGATTCGGGCAGCAGGGTAAAGGAGATCGCCGTCACGCCGGGCAGCAGGCATAACGTTACCATTGAGTATGACATTGCGGATCGCGCCGGTAAAACCGTGGGGAGCAACCTGCGTCTGGAGAAGGTAGAAGGCCCTTCAGCGCAATAAGCTGAACACGCGCTGCACCAGAAGGGCTCCGCTTGCCTGCGCTGGCTAACCGTCGCTGCTGTTTACCCCCGGCATGCCGGCCTGCATTTTCAGCGCGTTAACGAACCAGCGTCCGGCCGGGCCCGGCGGACGTTCTTCCAGGTGCACCGCCTGCATGGAAAAACCGGGCCCGACGTCGGGCTGCATCTGCACGTTCAGCGTGACCAGTTTTCCCGTCGCGAGATCCTCCTCAACCATCGGCAGCGGCATATAGCCCCAGCCAAGCCCGGCGCGCAGGAAGGCGTGCTTCGCGCCCATATCCGCCAAATGCCATGTCCTTGACGACATGACGCCAAAGCTCCGGCCCGCGGTGAGAGAGGAGCGATCGGCCAGCACCAGCTGGACGTGCTCCTGTAAAAGCGAGCGCAGGATCGGGCCAGACGCGGCAGCCAGCGGGTGCCCGGCGGAGACAACGGCCACCGCGGGCACGCTGAGAAGAAATTCAGCGGTGCAACCCGCCGGAAGGTGCGGCAGCGAGCCGGTTATCGCCACCCGGCAGTGGCCGTCCAGCAAAGGCTGGAGCACCGCCCCCAGCGCCTCCACGTACAAACGCAGCGGCGTGTCGGGAAATGCCTGATGAAACGCCTGCACCGCAGCGGTGAGCCGGGCAACGGGAAACATCACATCGACGGATACCGCCAGCTCAGGCTCCAGACCCTCTGCCAGGGTGCGCGCTTTCGCCTTAAACGCGTCCATCCCGGCCGCGGCCAGGCGTGCCGCTTCCAGCATGGCGACGCCCGCCTCCGTCAGCTTCGGATAACGCCCGGAGCGATCGAATAACGGAAACCCGACCTGCGCCTCAAGGTTCGCCAGCGT
>CATOUR010000288.1:0-16621 GCA_951848785.1 Callosobruchus maculatus
AGACACGAAATTTGTTTTGAATAAACATAATTAAAATATGTGCACAAATAATTACTCTTATGTAAATAATATATATAGAGGCGTTCTATAGATTTTATCAGTCCCACTAAACAGAAAATATAAAACCAGACCCGGTGTATGTTAACAATCTAATGTTCAGTCAATGCCAAGGAGCCCATTATGTTAAGTAAGTAATACTGATCCCAATAGTATCAAAACCTATGCAACAGAGATGTTAGCAAACCCGGCAAGGTTGCCGGGTTTATTCAAGAAGTTCAGTCTATAAATGCTATAAAAAAGTGACCTGTGAAGGAAGCGACATCAATAACTTTTTTAGGTCCATCCGAACATTGCCTTACCTGTTATAGAATCCAAAGGACTTGGAATTTTTTGATGTGTACATACGAATATTGCTTTAAATAGTTCCGTATTGTGTAACGACGAAACATTGAATTGATTTCAATGAAATTTTGACACAGTATTACTACCCTGACGAGGATGAAAAACGCTTAAGGTTTTTATAAATTGTATAGGTAGCGGCGCAGAAATAATAAAAAAAACTAAAAATATAAAAACAGCTCAAATTTCGTTTTTAAACCTTTTAGAGGTTCCTGATCATTTTCTACTTCTTTTGGGGTGAGGGTGAAATTGGGGTGATTGGGGGGTCGGGGGTTGAAAACTGAAATCGTGTCAGTGGCGGCAAAGGACTAATTAAAAAAACTAAAAATATAAAAATAGGTGAAACTTCGTTTTTAGGCGATTTGGGGGTTCCTGATCATTACGTTTCATCCAGAGCGAGTTTTCAGTTCATATAGGGATGCAAGAAACTATTTACGAGAGTTTTTGTGTTGCATGTTTTTTGGGGGGCGGGCGGGCGATGATTGGTTACAGGAGGTCTCAGACTATAGCTTCATGCAATGAGAAAAAAAAATAATATCACTGTTATGTGTGGGAAGTACTGAGTCAATCAACTTGACTCCATTTTTCTTGTTGTATTCGGCTGAATTTAGTCGTTTTCTATTGTTTAGCACTGTTATCTGCCCGCTTTCTGTTATTATGGTCTGTTTTCTGTTCTATCTAGCTGCATGTGGCCGTTTCCTACCGTTTACAGCCGTTATCTGCTTGCTTTCTGTTGCTTTGAGAGCTGTTTTCTGTTATTTTCGGATGTATTCGGCTGTGCTTAGCCGTTTTCTCTTGTTTAGCGCTGTTGTCTGCTTGCTTTCTGTCGGTTTTGGCTCTATTCGGTTGTATTTGGTCGTTTTCTATCGTTTACAGTTGTTATCTACTCGATTTCTGTTGTTATTAGCTGTTTTCTGTTCTTTTCTTGTTGTATTCGGCTGAATTTAGTCGTTTTTTATTGTTTAGCGCTTTTATCTGCCTTCTTTCTGCTGTTATGCTCCGTTTTCTGTTCTATTTGGTTGTATTCTGTCGTTTTCTACCGTTTACAGCCGTTATCTGCTTGCTTCCTGTTGTTTTGAGAGCTGTTTTCTGTTATTTTCGGATGTATTCGGCTGTGTTTTGTCGTTTTCTGTTGTTTAGCGCTGTTATCTGCCTGCTTTCTGTTGTTATGCTCTGTTTTCTGTTCTATTCGGTTGTATTTGGTCGCTTTGTACCGTTTACAGTTGTTATCTGCTTGATTTCTGTTGTTTTTAGCTGTTTTGTGTTCTTTTCTTGTTGTATTCGGCTGAATTTAGTAATTTTCTATTGTTTAGCGCTGTTATCTGCCTGCTTTCTGTTGTTATGCTCTGTTTTCTGTTCTATTTGGTTGTATTCGGTCGTTTTCTACCGTTTACAGCCGTTATCTGCTTGCTTTCTGTTGTTCTAGGAGCTGTTTTCTGTTATTTTCAGTTGTATTCCGCTGTATTTAGTCGTTTTCTGTTGCTTAGCGCTGTTATCTGCTTACTTTCTGTCGTTTTTAGTTGGATTTGACTCTATTCGGTTGTATTTGGTCGTTTTGTACCGTTTACAGTTGTTATCTGCTTGATTTCTGTTGTTTTTAACTGTTTTCTGTCCTTTTACTTCCCACACCGATAGGTGAGGGGAGTATTGTGATCGCGAAAATTTTCGATTTTGAGATAATACGTTTTTTGGGCGTTTTATGATGTGTACATAACGAAAATCCACGTCACTCATTTCCGTCGGTCTGTCTGTCGGTCTGTCGGTCTGTCTGTCTGTCTGTCTGTCTGTCTGTCGCGTTTTTCTACCCTCGTAATCTCAGCAACCGCTGCATGGATCGTGATGAAATTTGGGCAGCGGTATGCTGTGGGGTCGTAGTAGGTAATGTTCCTAAAATTTTGAAAATCGGTGCATAGGCGGCGGAGTAATTAGCAAAAAACAAAAAAAATTAAAAATGGCTGAAACTTCGTTTTTAGGCGTTTTAGGGGTCCCTGATCATTTTCTACTTTTTTTTGGTTGGGGGTGAAATTGGGGTGGTTGGGGGGTGGGGGGTTGTAAAATTGAAAAATTTATTGCTTTCATAATAGACTGTCCACTGACCTGTGAAGAAAGAACAGGCGACATAAATAACTTTTTTAGGTCCATCCGAACATTGCCTTGCCTATTACAGAAAGCAAAGGACTTAGAATTTTTTCTGATGTAAACATACGGGAGTATTGCTTTAGATCGTTCTGTATTGTCTAACGAGGAAACTGTTGAATGGATTTTAATGAAATTTTGACACAGTATTACTACCGTGGTGAAGATGGAAAGCGCGTATGGTTTTTATAAATCATGCCAGTGGCGGCGCAGAAATGATAAAAAAACTAAAAATATAAAAACAGCTCAAACTTCGTTTTTAAGCGTTTTAGAGGTGCCTGATCATTTTGTGCGTTTTTTTAGGTGGGGGTGAAATTGGGGTGGTTGGGGGGTTGGGGGTTGAAAAATTAAAAAATATCTTGTACTACTACTAATAGACTGACCACTAACCTGTGAAGGAAGATCTAGCGACAAAAATCATCTTTTTATAGGTCCACCCGAACATTGCATAGCTTATTACGGAAACTTAGAATTTTCTGTATACATACGAGAATTTATTGGTTTAAATCGTTTTGTATTTTGTAACGTCGACATTATTAAATTGATGCTAATGAAATTTTGACACAGTATATTGTTACCGTGGTGAGAATGGAAAACGCGTATGTTTGTAAAAAATCGTGTCAGTGGCAGCGTAGCAATAATCAAAGAACGAAAAGCATGAAAACAACTCAAATTCGGTTTTTAGATGTTTTAGGGGTTCCTGGTCATTTTCTACCAGTTTTTGGGTGGGGGTGAAAGTGAGGTGGTTGGGGGGTGGGGGGTTGTAAAACTGAGAAGTTTGTAGTATCGATAATAGGCTGTCCATTGACCTGTGAAGGAAAGACCTAGCGGCATAAGACAATTTGGGGGGGTTCTACTTTTTTTTGGGTGGGGGTGAAATTGGGGTGGTTGGGGGTTGGGGGGGTTGAAAAACTGAAAAATGTGTTGCATTCATAATAGGCTGTCAATTGGCCTATGAAAGAGAGACATAGTGGAATAATACACGTTTTTAGGTTCATCCGAACATTGCCTTGCCTGTTACAGAGATCAAGGGATTTAGAATTTTAATGGATACATACGATGAGTATTGCTTTATATAATTCTGTATTGTATAACGAGGTAATTATTGAATTGATTTGAATGAAATTATAAAAATAACATGAAGAACGCGTAGAATCTGTTTAAAAATTTTGTGTTTTGGCGGTGTCTGGCCATTTCTCATTCTTATTAATATTCTCTGTAGTTGAGGTAGCTGGGTAGCTCTGTATTTACATACCTGATGCCGTGACGTGACAGGTGAAGGTGTATTGTATCGCGAAAGTTGTCAATTTTGAGGTAATTGGTTTTTTTCTGATGCCTACATCGCTAAAATCCACACCACTCACTGTATTACTTCAAAATGTAAAAAATCGCTGGATAATGACCGGAGTAATTGGCAAAAAGCAAAAATTATCCAAACATTTTTTAACCTCGTTTCTTCCAACGGAGATTTTTTAGTCACGCCCGATTCAAATACTACCTACGTAAATTCGTAAATATCTACGTTTGACTGAAAATAATTAAATTACAAACATACGTTTAGGATAATGCATAGCAAGTGTTACTGGAGAACCGTTTGTTATGTAATTTGAAATTGAAAATAAAAATGTTTCTATATATTTCAATAAAAAAAAAGCATGCACAAGTTATACGATAGATACTTTTCAGTCTTTTCACGTATATTAATATATTGTTATGGGATCATGTAATGTAGGCTTGGTAATGTTCCGTCGCGCCACGTTTTTTGCGGTCGAGTTTTTTGCTCAGAGGAACAACTAGAGGTTTTTTGCATTGTTGCCAGATTTAAATTGAACAGTATGCCGACTGTTCGCTTAAATTCTGCTAAGGTCTGCTAATTTTTATTTTGTTTAGTGCCAAAATTCTACTGCCGTTTAAATCATGAATTGTATGAATATTTGGTTATCCTGCACAATTAGAGGCACCAAAATATGTGACCACTACGTGGCTTCTGCGTAGACGTTCTTGCACGACCAATGATGCACCACCGATCTCTCCAATTTGAATTTTGGAGGCGTCATTGCCACGTTTTTTTTCTAATTGATACTTTAGGTGCTTTCCTTTTACATCTGCATTTACTCAGATCACTTAAAAATGAGTTGGCTCAGCTCAGTTGGAAACCTCAGATGCTCAGATGCGTTAAAGGAACGTGTTTGTGCAGTTAAATGTCATTCCTCAAAATTTTGTAATATGCTATGGTTCTATTATCTGTCGATCCTTTCCATAACCTAGTCTTTTACGTTTTTTGTCACTCACCTTACACTATCGACTATCCATACACCATAAAACCCGAAAAACCTGCTGAAATTCAAACTTATATACAATCCTAACCTCATTTATTTGACATCTAAATGATCTGAGACAAGTGATCTACCTTTCGAGCTTGTGCAGATGGGCTTAAGTGGGGGTACAATATCTCACTTTAGTCTAAAAAAACAAAAGGAACATACATCGAACTGAGTCATGACGTCACAAGTGAGATTTATCAGATAAATCAGGTAAAAGGAAAGCGCCTATATTCGGATATATGGCCCAGGGGCGGATTTAGGATATCTTCTAGGTCTAGTCTAGGTAGGGTGGGGAGCAGTGGCGCTCGACATGATGGGCGGTATTAATTTTCTGAAGAGCAAAAAAAAACTCTCAAAAACCACTTTTGCGATTTATATAAACATTCCGTGTTTCCTTCCGTTACACATCTGGCGATGGGGGGGGGGTGGACCAGTGCTGCCGCGACCTGGAAAGCAATAAAAAAGCTTAACTTTGATAATAATATACATATAATACGCTTCCGTGGAGCTCTAGAGGGCTTACGCCTCTCGCCCCCTCTAAATCCGCCACTGGTATGGCCAATATCTGAATCTTGGGCAAACCAATGGACCTTAAGTGGGTTTCAGCGGTGCCCCTAAAGTGCAGTTAACCATGACGACGTTTCGTTTTTACGTGCACGACGAAACTGACTTACGAGGAGCACGACGACTACGCAGAAAATTGACCTACGCTACATTTACATACAACTCGAAGCAAAGTATACATTTATAGGGGATGTAGGTTACCCTGATGAAGTCCTGGATAGAGTCACTGTAAATTGTACTGATTGCTGCTGACATCTATTGGCATACTCCATAACTCGGCGATGCTATATATAGTACAAGAAATATTTGCATTTATCGATTAATCGATTTACCATACCTGCATTCCAATATTATTTTTCCACAAATTACCGTACATTATTTTATATCCCTAAATGAGTTGCTAAATGTAAATATTCACAGCAAGGAACTATTTCCAGCACTGTAGCATCGTCGATTTCCGGAATCTATTTATAGGGGATTTCCCTAAATTGTACTAAAAGTTGCCACGTATTGCAAGAAGAAATCGTACATTATTTATGAATGGTATTTTTTTATCATTTTTTGCGTGACTACCCAAGTGAAACGCAGATAATGTGTTAGTGTCTAATATTTCTAATTTTCTATATCGATTTCGATATTCGTATTGTATGTGTGTAGTAACATACCTATATTATTATTTGATTTATAAGTTAATAGCAGCTAAAGATCAACTAAAAAATAAGATTATGCCCCTTATTCCTGCATAAATTATGGTTGGGTATACATTCATGCATGATACATGTCTGGAGACATCAATTAGCTTAACGTTGTGGTAAATAGGTTTCTTCTTTGGATGCTTGGGTGTGGATGTTTCACTTGAAGTTCCCGGCTCCTTGTTTTTTGTAACAACCAAAAAAATATTTTCATTTCACAATCCACAAATTTAAGGTTTCAGTTAGATAAAAAAATGCACATACTTACATTTTGGATCAGTAAAATTGTAAATTGGAACTGTAATATGGTTCTTGATTATTGAACAATCGGAAGTTAAGTAAACAAGACAAATAGGAAATAACACCAGAATACATTTTTAATCCTTCCAATCTAAATATTTACTCGAGTAAAGCTTTGTTATTCAAATATACAGACAAAGTGTTGCAATCTGACAATAAAAACCTCCCAGATTTCAAATGGTTATATTTTAAGTTTAGAATATCAAAAATAATAAGATCTGTGTCATAAAAATACCACTGCGAAAAAACTAACACTAAATTAAAAAATACAATAGATCTAGGGAAAGTACGCTAGACCTGGCAACACGGACTTGGAGCCGTACGCGGTCGTAGCCGTTCGTTCGTAAACGAAGATACGAAGAGTCGAAGACGACAATTCACATTCAGCAATCCGCAATATTTTCATTCAGTGTATGTGTTTATTGTGTTTTGTGATTTTCATATTTAACAACAGAAAGTGCGTAGTGAATCGAGTGATTTGCTACAGCTACACTATTAATTTTTTGCCCTGTTTGGTAGCTGGTGGTACAACAGCTTACCTAGCAGGTATGTGCATGTATCTGAATACGTATATCAAACAGATAACCCTTCATTGGTTATCTAGGTATGGCGAATTGGTCACTCTTTATTTTTCCTTTTACTTCCCACACCGATAGGTGAGGGGAGTATTGTGATCGCGAAAATTTTCGATTTTGAGATAATACACTTTTTGGGCGTTTTATGATGTCTACATAACGAAAATCCATGTCACTCATTTCCGTCGGTCTGTCTGTCGGTCTGTCTGTCGGTCTGTCTGTCTGTCTGTCGGTCTGTCTGTACGCGTTTTTGTGTCCTCGTAATCTCAGTAACCGCTGCATGGATTGTGATGAAATTTGGGCAGCGATATGCTGGGGGGTCGTAGTAGGTAATGTTCTTATAATTTTGAAAATCGGTGCAGGGGCGGCGGAGTAATTAGCAAAAAACAAAAAAAAATAAATATTCCTCAAACTTCGTTTTTAGGCGTTTTAGAGGTTCCTGATCATTTTTTACTTTTTTTTGGGTGGGGGTGAAATTGGGGTGGTTGGGGGGTGGGGGGTTGTAAAATTGAAAAATTTGTTGCTTTCATAATAGACTGCCCACTGACCCATGAAGGAAGACCTAGCAACATAAATAACTTTTTTAGGTCCATCCGAACATTGCCTTGCCTATTACAGAAACCAAAGGACTTAGAATTTTTTCTGGTGTAAACATACGAGAGTATTGCTTTAGATCCTTCTATATTGTGTTACAAGGAAACTGTTGAATTGATGTTAATGAAATTTTGGCACAGTATTACTACCGTGGCGAGGATGGAAAACGCGTATGGTTTTTATAAATCGTGCCAGTGGCGGCGCACAAATAATAAAAAAAAGTAAAAATATAAAAACAGCTCAAACTTCGTTTTTAAGCGTTTTAGAGGTTCCTGATCATTTTCTGCGTTTTTTTTGGGTGGGGTGAAATTGGGGTGGTTAGGGGGTGGGGGGTTGAAAAACTGAGAAATTTCTTGTATTCATAATAGGGTGTAGGGTAGGGGCTCTGAGGGAAGACCTAGCCACATAAATCAACTTTTTAGGTCCATCCGAACATTGCCTAGCGTATTACGGAAACTAAGGGACTTAGAATTTTCTGTATACATACATACGAGTATTTATTGCTTTAGATCTTTTTGTATTTTGTAACGTGGACACTATTACATTGATTCTAATTAAATTTTGACACAGTATTATTACCGTGGTGAGGATGGAAAACGCGTGTGTTTGTTAAATATCGTGTCAGTGGCAGCGTATATAGCAATAATCAAAAAACTAAAAGTATGAAAACAACTCAAACTTCGTTTTTAGATGTTTTAGGCTGTCCATTGACCTCTGAAGGAAATACTTAGCGGCATAAGACAATTTTAGGGGAGGGAAGGCTGCCGATGATTTGGTTGCAAGGAGATCTCAGACTAAAGCTTCATGCTATGGGAAAATAATAAACTGATATCACAGTAATGTGTGGGAAGTACTGAGTCAATCAACTTGACTCCATTTTTCTTGTTGTATTCGGCTGAATTTAGTCGTTTTCTATTGCTTAGCGCTGTTATCTGCCTGCTTTCTGTTGTTATGCTCTGTTTTCTGTTCTATTTAGTTGTATGCGGCCGTTTCCTACCGTTTACAGCCGTTATCTGCTTGCTTTCTGTTGCTTTGAGAGCTGTTTTCTGTTATTTTCGGATGTATTCGGCTGTGTTTTGTCGTTTTCTGTTGTTTAGCGCTGTTATCTGCCTGCTTTCTGTTGTTATGCTCTGTTTTCTGTTCTATTCGGTTGTATTTGGTCGTTCTGTACCGTTTACAGTTGTTATCTGCTTGATTTCTGTTGTTTTTAGCTGTTTTCTGTTCTTTTCTTGTTGTATTCGGCTGAATTTAGTCATTTTCTATTGTTTAGCGCTGTTATCTGCCCGCTTTCTGTTGTTATGCTCTGTTTTCTGTTCTATTCGGTTGTATTTGGTCGTTCTGTACCGTTTGCAGTTGTTATCTGCTTGATTTCTGTTGTTTTTAGCTGTTTTCTGTTCTTTTCTTGTTGTATTCGGCTGAATTTAGTCATTATCTATTGTTTCGCGCTGTTATCTGCCTGCTTTCTGTTGTTATGCTCTGTTTTCTGTTCTATTTGTTTGTATTCGGTCGTTTTCTACCGTTTACAGCCGTTATCTGCTTGCTTTCTGTTGTTCTAGGAGCTGTTTTCTGTTATTTTCAGTTGTATTCCGCTGTATTTAGTCATTTTCTGTTGCTTAGTGCTGTTATCTGCTTACTTTCTGTAGTTTTTAGTTGGATTTGACTCTACTCGGTTGTATTTGGTCATTTTCTACCGTTTACAGCTGTTATCTGCCTGCTTTTTGTTGTTTTTAGCTATTTTCTGTTCTTTTCTTGTTGTATTCGGCTGAATTTGGTCGTTTTCTATCGTTTAGCGCTGTTATCTGCCCGCTTTCTGTTGTTATGCTCTGTTTTCTGTTCTATTTGGTTGTACTCGGTCGCTTTCTAGCGTTTACAGCCGTTATCTGCTTGCTTTCTGTCGTTTTGCGTTAGTTTTGACTCTATTCGGTTGTATTTGGTCGTTTTGTACCGTTTACAGTTGTTATCTGCTTGATTTCTGTTGTTTTTAGCTGTTTTCTGTCCTTTTCTTGTTGTATTCGGCTGAATTTAGTCGTTTTCTATTGTTTAGCGCTGTTATCTGCCTGCTTTCTGTTGTTATGCTCTGTTTTCTGTTCTATTTAGTTGTATGCGGCCGTTTCCTACCGTTTACAGCCGTTATCTGCTTGCTTTCTGTTGCTTTGAGAGCTGTTTTCTGTTATTTTCGGATGTATTCGGCTGTGTTTTGTCGTTTTCTGTTGTTTAGCGCTGTTATCTGTCTGCTTTCTGTTGTTATGCTCTGTTTTCTGTTCTATTCGGTTGTATTTGGTCGTTCTGTACCGTTTGCAGTTGTTATCTGCTTGATTTCTGTTGTTTTTAGCTGTTTTCTGTTCTTTTCTTGTTGTATTCGGCTGAATTTAGTCGTTTTTTATTGTTTAGCGCTTTTATCTGCCTTCTTTCTGTTGTTATGCTCTGTTTTCTGTTCTATTTGGTTGTATTCAGTCGCTTTCTACCGTTTACAGCCGTTATCTGCTTGCTTTCTGTTGTTTTGAGAGCTGTTTTCTGTTATTTTCGGATGTATTCGGCTGTGTTTTGTCGTTTTCTGTTGTTTAGCGCTGTTATCTGCCTGCTTTCTGTTGTTATGCTCTGTTTTCTGTTCTATTCGGTTGTATTTGGTCGTTTTGTACCGTTTACAGGCTCTGTTTTCTGTTCTATTTAGTTGCACGCGGCCGTTTCCTACCGTTTACAGCCGTTATCTGCTTGATTTCTGTTGCTTTGAGAGCTGTTTCCTGTTATTTTCGGATGTATTCGGCTGTGCTTAGTCGTTTTATCTTGTTTAGCGCTGTTATCTGCTTGCTTTCTGTCGGTTTTGGCTCTATTCGGTTGTATTTGGTCGTTTTTCTATCGTTTACAGTTGTTATCTACTCGATTTCTGTTGTTTTTAGCTGTTTTCTGTTCTTTTCTTGTTGCATTCTGCTGAATTTAGTCGTTTTTTATTGTTTAGCGCTTTTATCTGCCTTCTTTCTGTTGTTATGCTCTGTTTTCTGTTCTATTTGGTTGTGTCGTTTTCTACCGTCTACAGCCGTTATCTGCTTGCTTTCTGTTGTTTCGAGAGCCGTTTTCTGTTATGTTCGGATGTATTCGGCTGTGTTTTGTCGTTTTCTGTTGTTTAGCGCTGTTATCTGCCTGCTTTCTGTTGTTATGCTCTGTTTTCTGTTCTATTCGGTTGTATTTGGTCGTTTTGTACCGTTTACAGTTGTCATCTGCTTGATTTCTGTTGTTTTTAGCTGTTTTCTGTTCTTTTCTTGTTGTATTCGGCTGAATTTAGTCATTATCTATTGTTTCGCGCTGTTATCTGCCTGCTTTCTGTTGTTATGCTCTGTTTTCTGTTCTATTTGGTTGTATTCGGTCGTTTTCTACCGTTTACAGCCGTTATCTGCTTGCTTTCTGTTGTTCTAGGAGCTGTTTTCTGTTATTTTCAGTTGTATTCCGCTGTATTTAGTCATTTTCTGTTGCTTAGTGCTGTTATCTGCTTACTTTCTGTCGTTTTTAGCTGGATTTGACCCTATTCGGTTGTATTTGGTCATTCTCTACCGTTTACAGCTGTTATCTGCCTGCTTTTTGTTGTTTTTAGCTATTTTCTGTTCTTTTCTTGTTGTATTCGGCTGAATTTAGTCGTTTTCTATTGTTTAGCGCTGTTATCTGCCCGCTTTCTGTTGTTATGCTCGGTTTTCTGTTCTATTTGGTTGTACTCGGTCGCTTTCTAGCGTTTACAGCCGTTATCTGCTTGCTTTCTGTCGTTTTGGGTTAGTTTTGACTCTATTCGGTTGTATTTGGTCGTTTTGTACCGTTTACAGTTGATATCTGCTTGATTTCTGCTGTTTTTAGCTGTTTTCTGTCCTTTTCTTGTTGTATTCGGCTGAATTTAGTCGTTTTCTATTGTTTAGCGCTGTTATCTGCCTGCTTTCTGTTGTTATGCTCTGTTTTCTGTTCTATTTGGTTGTACTCGGTCGCTTTCTAGCGTTTACAGCCGTTATCTGCTTGCTTTCTGTTGCTTTGAGAGCTGTTTTCTGTTATTTTCGGATGTATTCGGCTGTGCTTAGTCGTTTTCTCTTGTTTAGCGCTGTTATCTGCTTGCTTTCTGTCGGTTTTGGCTCTATTCGGTTGTATTTGGTCGTTTTCTATCGTTTGCAGTTGTTATCTACTCGATTTCTGTTGTTTTTAGCTATTTTCTGTTCTTTTCTTGTTGTATTCTGCTGAATTTAGTCGTTTTTTATTGTTTAGCGCTTTTATCTGCCTTCTTTCTGTTGTTATGCTCTGTTTTCTGTTCTGTTTGGTTGTATTCAGTCGTTTTCTACCGTCTACAGCCGTTATCTGCTTGCTTTCTGTTATTTTGAGAGCCGTTTTCTGTTATTTTCGGATGTATTCGGCTGTGTTTTGTCGTTTTCTGTTGTTTAGCCCTGTTATCTGCCTGCTTTCTGTTGTTATGCTCTGTTTTCTGTTCTATTCGGTTGTATTTGGTCGTTTTGTACCGTTTACAGTTGTCATCTGCTTGACTTCTGTTGTTTTTAGCTGTTTTCTGTTCTTTTCTTGTTGTATTCGGCTGAATTTAGTCATTATCTATTGTTTAGCGCTGTTATCTGCCTGCTTTCTGTTGTTATGCTCTGTTTTCTGTTCTATTTGGTTGTATTCGGTCGTTTTCTACCGTTTACAGGCGTTATCTGCTTGCTTTCTGTCGTTTTGCGTTAGTTTTGACTCTATTCGGTTGTATTTGGTCGTTTTGTACCGTTTACAGTTGTTATCTGCTTGATTTCTGTTGTTTTTAGCTGTTTTCTGTCCTTTTCTTGTTGTATTCGGCTGAATTTAGTCGTTTTCTATTGTTTAGCGCTGTTATCTGCCTGCTTTCTGTTGTTGTGCTCTGTTTTCTGTTCTATTTGGTTGTATTCAGTCGTTTTCTACCGTTTACAGCCGTTATCTGCTTGCTTTCTGTTGTTCTAGGAGCTGTTTTCTGTTACTTTCAGTTGTATGCCGCTGTATTTAGTCGTTTTCTGTTGCTTAGCGCTGTTATCTGCTTACTTTCTGTCGTTTTTAGCTGGATTTGACTCTATTCGGTTGTATTTGGTCATTTTCTACCGTTTACAGCTGTTATCTGCCTGCTTTTTGTTGTTTTTAGCTATTTTCTGTTCTTTTCTTGTTGTATTCGGCTGAATTTAGTCGTTTTCTATTGTTTAGCGCTGTTATCTGCCCGCTTTCTGTTGTTATGCTCTGTTTTCTGTTCTATTTGGTTGTACTTGGTCGCTTTCTAGCGTTTACAGCCGTTATCTGCTTGCTTTCTGTCGTTTTGGGTTAGCTTTGACTCTATTCGGTTGTATTTGGTCGTTTTGTACCGTTTACAGTTGCTATCTGCTTGATTTCTGTTGTTTTTAGCTGTTTTCTGTCCTTTTCTTGTTGTATTCGGCTGAATTTAGTCGTTTTCTATTGTTTAGCGCTGTTATCTGCCTGCTTTCTGTTGTTATGCTCTGTTTTCTGTTCTATTTGGTTGTACTCGGTCGCTTTCAAGCGCTTACAGCCGTTATCTGCTTGCTTTCTGTCGTTTTGGGTTAGTTTTGACTCTATTCGGTTGTATTTGGTCGTTTTGTACCGTTTACAGTTGTTATCTGCTTGAGTTCTGTTGTTTTTAGCTGTTTTCTGTCCTTTTCTTGTTGTATTCGGCTGAATTTAGTCGTTTTCTATTGTTTAGCACTGTTATCTGCCCGCTTTCTGTTATTATGGTCTGTTTTCTGTTCTATTTAGCTGCATGTGGCCGTTTCCTGCCGTTTACAGCCGTTATCTGCTTGCTTTCTGTTGCTTTGAGAGCTGTTTTCTGTTATTTTCGGATGTATTCGGCTGTGCTTAGCCGTTTTCTCTTGTTTAGCGCTGTTGTCTGCTTGCTTTCTGTCGGTTTTGGCTCTATTCGGTTGTATTTGGTCGTTTTCTATCGTTTACAGTTGTTATCTACTCGATTTCTGTTGTTATTAGCTGTTTTCTGTTCTTTTCTTGTTGTATTCGGCTGAATTTAGTCGTTTTTTATTGTTTAGCGCTTTTATCTGCCTTCTTTCTGCTGTTATGCTCCGTTTTCTGTTCTATTTGGTTGTATTCTGTCGTTTTCTACCGTTTACAGCCGTTATCTGCTTGCTTCCTGTTGTTTTGAGAGCTGTTTTCTGTTATTTTCGGATGTATTCGGCTGTGTTTTGTCGTTTTCTGTTGTTTAGCGCTGTTATCTGCCTGCTTTCTGTTGTTATGCTCTGTTTTCTGTTCTATTCGGTTGTATTTGGTCGCTTTGTACCGTTTACAGTTGTTATCTGCTTGATTTCTGTTGTTTTTAGCTGTTTTGTGTTCTTTTCTTGTTGTATTCGGCTGAATTTAGTAATTTTCTATTGTTTAGCGCTGTTATCTGCCTGCTTTCTGTTGTTATGCTCTGTTTTCTGTTCTATTTGGTTGTATTCGGTCGTTTTCTACCGTTTACAGCCGTTATCTGCTTGCTTTCTGTTGTTCTAGGAGCTGTTTTCTGTTATTTTCAGTTGTATTCCGCTGTATTTAGTCGTTTTCTGTTGCTTAGCGCTGTTATCTGCTTACTTTCTGTCGTTTTTAGTTGGATTTGACTCTACTCGGTTGTATTTGGTCATTTTCTACCGTTTACAGCTGTTATCTGCCTGCTTTTTGTTGTTTTTAGCTATTTTCTGTTCCTTTCTTGTTGTATTCGGCTGAATTTAGTCGTTTTCTATTGTTTAGCGCTGTTATCTGCCCGCTTTCTGATGTTATGCTCTGTTTTCCGTTCTATTTGGTTGTACTCGGTCGTTTTCTACCGTTTACAGCCGTTATCTGCTTGCTTCCTGTTGTTTTGAGAGCTGTTTTCTGTTATTTTCGGATGTATTCGGCTGTGTTTTGTCGTTTTCTGTTGTTTAGCGCTGTTATCTGCCTGCTTTCTGTTGTTATGCTCTGTTTTCTGTTCTATTCGGTTGTATTTGGTCGCTTTGTACCGTTTACAGTTGTTATCTGCTTGATTTCTGTTGTTTTTAGCTGTTTTGTGTTCTTTTCTTGTTGTATTCGGCTGAATTTAGTAATTTTCTATTGTTTAGCGCTGTTATCTGCCTGCTTTCTGTTGTTATGCTCTGTTTTCTGTTCTATTTGGTTGTATTCGGTCGTTTTCTACCGTTTACAGCCGTTATCTGCTTGCTTTCTGTTGTTCTAGGAGCTGTTTTCTGTTATTTTCAGTTGTATTCCGCTGTATTTAGTCGTTTTCTGTTGCTTAGCGCTGTTATCTGCTTACTTTCTGTCGTTTTTAGTTGGATTTGACTCTATTCGGTTGTATTTGGTCGTTTTGTACCGTTTACAGTTGTTATCTGCTTGATTTCTGTTGTTTTTAACTGTTTTCTGTCCTTTTCTTGTTGTATTCGGCTGAATTTAGTCGTTTTCTATTGCTTAGCGCTGTTATCTGCCTGCTTTCTGTTGTTATGCTCTGTTTTCTGTTCTATTTAGTTGTATGCGGCCGTTTCCTACCGTTTACAGCCGTTATCTGCTTGCTTTCTGTTGCTTTGAGAGCCGTTTTCTGTTATTTTCGGATGTATTCGGCTGTGTTTTGTCGTTTTCTGTTGTTTAGCGCTGTTATCTGCCTGCTTTCTGTTGTTATGCTCTGTTTTCTGTTCTATTCGGTTGTATTTGGTCGTTCTGTACCGTTTACAGTTGTTATCTGCTTGATTTCTGTTGTTTTTAGCTGTTTTCTGTTCTTTTCTTGTTGTATTCGGCTGAATTTAGTCATTTTCTATTGTTTAGCGCTGTTATCTGCCCGCTTTCTGTTGTTATGCTCTGTTTTCTGTTCTATTTGGTTGTACTCGGTCGCTTTCTAGCGTTTACAGCCGTTATCTGCTTGCTTTCTGTCGTTTTGCGTTAGTTTTGACTCTATTCGGTTGTATTTGGTCGTTTTGTACCGTTTACAGTTGTTATCTGCTTGATTTCTGTTGTTTTTAGCTGTTTTCTGTCCTTTTCTTGTTGTATTCGGCTGAATTTAGTCGTTTTCTATTGTTTAGCGCTGTTATCTGCCTGCTTTCTGTTGTTATGCTCTGTTTTCTGTTCTATTTGGTTGTATTCGGTCGTTTTCTACCGTTTACAGCCGTTATCTGCTTGCTTTTTGTTGCTTTGAGAGCTGTTTTCTGTTATTTTCGGATGTATTCGGCTGTGTTTTGTCGTTTTCTGCTGTTTAGCGCTGTTATCTGCCTGCTTTCTGTTGTTATGCTCTGTTTTCTGTTCTATTCGGTTGTATTTGGTCGTTTTGTACCGTTTACAGTTGTTATCTGCTTGATTCTGTTGTTTTTTAGCTGTTTTCTGTTCTTTTCTTGTTGTACTCGGCTGAATTTAGTCATTTTCTATTGTTTAGCGCTGTTATCTGCCTGCTTTCTGTTGTTATGCTCTGTTTTCTGTTCTATTTGGTTGTATTCGGTCGTTTTCTACCGTTTACAGCCGTTATCTGCTTGCTTTCTGTTGTTCTAGGAGCTGTTTCTGTTATTTTCAGTTGTATTCCGCTGTATTTAGTCGTTTTCTGTTGCTTAGCGCTGTTATCTGCTTACTTTCTGTCGTTTTTAGCTGGATTTGACTCTATTCGGTTGTATTTGGTCATTTTCTACCGTTTACAGCTGTTATCTGCCTGCCTTTTGCTGTTTTTAGCTATTTTCTGTTCTTTTCTTGTTGTATTCGGCTGAATTTAGTCGTTTTCTATTGTTTAGCGCTGTTATCTGCCCGCTTTCTGTTGTTATGCTCTGTTTTCTGTTCTATTTCGTTGTACTCGGTCGCTTTCTAGCGTTTACAGCCGTTATCTGCTTGCTTTCTGTCGTTTTGCGTTAGTTTTGACTCTATTCGGTTGTATTTGGTCGTTTTGTACCGTTTACAGTTGTTATCTGCTTGATTTCTGTTGTTTTTAGCTGTTTTCTGTCCTTTTATTGTTGTATTCGGCTGAATTTAGTCGTTTTCTATCGTTTAGCGCTGTTATCTGCCTGCTTTCTGTTGTTATGCTCTGTTTTCTGTTCTATTTGGTTGTATTCGGTCGTTTTCT
>CATOUR010000289.1:0-77356 GCA_951848785.1 Callosobruchus maculatus
AGTAGGGCACTATAGTTGGTTTACAGACAGTTTGCTTATTTATTAGAAATTAATCATTTCGGCCTCCTAACCAGAGCTGAAACTTTTACGATGATTTAAATCTTTTTTTTTTATTTAAATCGTTTGAGTCAAAGTCCTTTCCCAGCAGCATAGTGATTTAAGATTTAAATATTTTTCGATACCTAGATTTGACAAAACGATTTAAAATAATTTGCTATTCAGCATAAATGATTTTAAATCGTTTGGAAATGACTTTAAATCATTTTTTGATGTTAAAACCGTTTTCTAATTATTTATAATACTCTTTGATTGAAAATCTTTTATGTGTAGTTAAGCCACTGCCAGTGTATTTGTAAAAAATGTGAGTGACGCGGTAAGTCTGCGTAATAAAGACAAGAGGACAGGTGGACAGATTCTGTTCTATTACCGCAATGTTACCTGAATTATATTTTCCTTATAAATGGTGTTATTTTTTATTTATATTTTGTGAGTTTTATTTGTAGAATAGTTTTGATTTAAATATTTTCAGTTTTAATTTTTTCTCAAGCTTGCGTAGCAGGACTAGTAGGGGATGGTATTTGCGAAAGGATTTTGAATCATCAAAGCTCTGTTTCCAACCTAAGGAGCGAAACCCCGTAGAAGACTAAAATCTGGTTATCTATATTATATCTATGGGGGGGGGGAAGGGGGAGGAGTTGGGTTCAAGCCTTTTTCGCTGAACAGTTTTGAAGAGCAGAAGAATGGTCTCTCAAATAAAAATAACGTCTGTAGGTCCATATACGAGGGGTTTTGGGTTGCAACATTTGGACGGCACCCTTAACCCTTTGGAATAGGAAAACAATGGAGTCAAGTTGATTTACTCAGTACCTCCCACATATAACGGTGATGTCATTTTATTATTTTTCCTTTGCATGAAGCTTTAATCTGAGATCCCCTTGCAACGAAGTCATTGCCCGTCTACCCTCAAAAAACATCCAACACAAAAACTCTAGTAAATAGTTCCTTAAATCGCTCCGTAGGAACTAGAACGACACAATTTTTATTTTTCGAGCTTTAACTGGATGAAACGAACGAACAGGAACCCCCAAACTGCCTAAAAACGAAGTTTGAGCTGTTTTTATATTATTATTAGCTTTTTCATTGTTGTTGCGCCGCCGCTGACACGATTTTTCTAAACCATACGTATTTTCTATCCTCGCTACGATAATAATACTGTGTCGGAATTTCATTAAAAACATTTTCAGGTTACACAATACAGCACGATGTAAAGCAGTACTCGTATGTAACATACATCAGAAAAAGATCGGAGTCCCTTAGGTTCTGTAATAAGCAAGGCAAGTTCCGATGGACTAAAAAAGTTTATTATGTCGCTAGGTCCTTTCCTCGCAGGTCGATGGAGAGCCCATTATACAAAAAAATGTTCAGTTTTGCAACCCTCCACCTCCCAACCACCCCAATTTCATCCCCACCCAAAAAAACAGAAAGCGATCAGAAACCCCCAAAACGTTAAAAACGAAGTTTAAGCTGTTTTTTGTTTTTAGTTTTTTTATTGTTGCTGCGCCGCCACTGACACGATTTATAAAAACCATTAAAGATTTTTCTAATTTTTTCGAAAACGATTCCACCGATTTAAAAAATCAAGCTTCAAAATAATGCACTCCAAAGTACCTTTGAAAAACTCGAGACCCCTATCACTGAAAATTTTTAAGGGTTCTCGTTGACAAGTCTTTTGAAGTCCCTCAGCTCAGCATTTTTTTCTTTTAATCAGTGGTTTTCTATAAATCCGTGCTGGGAGGTTATCAAATGGACACCCTGTATATACTTCAAAAAAAAGTTGAGCATATACCTCTTATATAAATGTATATATTGGTGATATCAAATAAGTGGCAACAATAATTGTACGATCTTCAAAGCCAACTATTCCGATGTGATCCGCGTCAAATTGCCTCCACAGCCAGGGGTAGTTGATGCGAAGAGTGTGAAATTTACAATCAATATCGTAGGGATGATCCTTATCTATGAGATGCACGCGCCCGTGGAATTCGGCAAAGTGTCTGGCAAGTTAAGTGAAAGGGATGATGCCGCGCCGCTTTTATTAGGGGGTGACGATATTGCCGGAAAATTTGTCGGGTGGTTATCGTACTCAGTAGCGGAGAAGATTGTCTAAAATGTGATGCGAAATACAGAAAATATAATAATGCAAAACATATGGCATATTTAAATGCTAATGAACGTCTGTCCTGTGTAGTATGTCCAAAGGTCATAAAAACCACAATACTAGTAGGAAAAACGTGAAACGTCACTATAATAACTAACGAACTATTATCTGTCCAGCGAAGAAAAAGAGTGATCACGCGCAAAATGTATGAATTTTTGTCGCCTGGCCGTAGTCAAGCTTACACCACAGCAGACAGACTCTTGAAACGAACACGATGTGGATGGCATTGTGACATCTGTGTGCAAGTTCCTATTCCTTATTGTCAAACCAATAATCTAATAAAGAAATTCATTAATATGCATCCAGCAGAGAAACAGGAAAACAGGTGAGCAATGAGTGAGTTTTCGTGGCTTGGTCAGAGGCAAACTTACACAACTTCGAAATGCCAATGCCTAAACGCACACCTGGCACCGACAAATTTGGAGAACAGGCCACCTTTCCTGAAGAATCAAATACACAGCTGTTTATCGACGCCTCCTCATAATATGGCTGCGGTCGTATTGTGGTCTAAACAGGTTCACCAAACATCGAAAACACATGAACATGAACATCGCATTTTTTGTGCCCTGTTTTTCCGCTGGATGAATATATGTATTATAATCCACAATATGTGAGATATACACCATTATTGGAAAACTATAAGTCGTTAGTGTAGATTGCTAGATCAAATATATATCAATACTGTACAAGGTTAAGTTGAACGTATTCCTTGAAGGTATATTCGTCGGCAAACCAGGTAGGAGTATTTTCGATATTTAATTAGAATATGAAGCTAGGATGAGCAAAAGCAAGTTGATTCCTGCTCACGTAAATATGTAAATACAAATAAACATGATTCTTTTAAGAAACTCATATGGTCAAAATCCTACGATGGTGATAATATTAGGTCTCCAAGCTCATTCACATTTTGCATAATCATCATTTGAAAGAATCTCAAAAGACAAGGTTTTGAAAACATCTTGGAAAAATTGGTCGTGTTTGAGATTCAGTGATTGAGGAAAAACAACTTTGTTAAACTCAGCGTACTTCAGCTTATTTGGGGTAGACAGGTGGTCCATTCCTGCAAATAAATCTTATGTCTGGTTTGGTAATTTTTTCCTAATTTGATTTGAGTATAAAAAATTATAATAAGAGTGTTTTTTAACTAGAACAGTCCAGAAGGCAGCTTAATACAGAACGAATTTTCTCAGAACAACAGATCGGTGGCTCACGTCACTTTTGTATGACACCGTCCATTTGTCGTTTCAGGAAGGACTGACTGTTACCCTCGGTAGTTATCGTGTAAACAGGTCTCGCAAATATCGAGAGCACGTGAACACCATGAATTTTTTGCGCTCCTTTTCTTCGGTGGATCTAGTATAGTTTGGGAGACGACACACAGACTAGTGGCATAGATGCAGGAGGGATAGGGACACACAAAATAAAAAAATAAACTATATACTCGTAGGCTCACTTAACTAGGATATTTCATATCTACTATTAACTTGTCGAGATATGACAAGAACTTCATATAATAATACCATGACAGCCATGACAACATTGGACAAAATTACAGCCAAATACGGAATCTCTGTCTAACTCGTCAATTGTGAAAATCATGCATTTTCTAGAATCGATATATAAGGTATAGCATTATTGAAATTTATTAAGTAAGTGATATTATGAAGAAAATGTCCCAGAAAATATCAACTCATAGAGGTAGTTCGTGTTTTGAAAATGTTTTTGGTTTATCTTCTGCAACAAAGCGGGCTGGGACTTTTCTCCTAAACACTGTCTCTCTAAAAGCTATCAGGAAAAGCTGCATGACAGTTCTCTTTCTTACTGAAGTACGACTCGTTAGTCGGCCAGGATTTCATGAAATGAAAGGTGCTTGCTTACTCCGCAAGAGGGAGATAATTCCAATCATAGCGGTAGGAGATTCACACTCACCCAACAGCCGACTAGATCTCTCTGGATGACTGAAATACATGGTTCGCAGAGAGATACGGGGGAGTGGTGGGTGTCGATGGAGTCGATACGACGAACAACAACAACAATGGCTCAAGCACTTTTCCCTAAAATAAATGTCGTGACCACTAAATATTTTGTTTTATTGCCTTCTCAACTGCCAATAAAGGGCCATATTCCATCATAGCTTCTAAACTACAAATTTTATTCTGTAATCTTTGAAACTACTTTACTTAGGACTAAGATGTATAACTATTTTTTTAGGAAACATCATGTACTATCGCTTAAACAAATTGAGGTTAACGGCTCAGATTTTTTTAAGCTAAAATTGTAAAAAAATAAAAAAAGTACACAATTATGTTCTTTTAACAACTTTTGTGCCCTTTGTGGAATGAAATTTGGAAAATATTTACCACTAGTTATTATGATGGGAGAGAAACTACTTATGGGTGGTGATTTGTCCATAAAAAGTACTGTATTTCATACCCCTCAAAGCTTCGACATCGATTACCGGACACATTGTATAAAGAGCAAAACTATAAATTTCCGGGAATTATTAAGAAGCAAATTAATTAAATGTCCATCGATGTAACAATTTGGCCTACCAGGCATATTGTAAATATTTTTGAAGAAAAAAATGAAGTCAAGTTGATTGACTCAGTACTTCCCACACATTACACTGACACCAGTTTATTATTTTCCCATAGCATGAAGCTTTAGTCTAAGATCCCTTGCAACCAAATAATTGCCAAACCCCCCCCCCCCAAAATTGTCTTATGCCGCTAGGTCTTTCCTTCACAGGTCAATGGACAGCCTATTATCACTACTACAAACTTCTCAGTTTTACAACCCCCACCCACCCCAACCACCTCACTTTCACCCCCACCCAAAAAACTGGTAGGAAATGATCTGGAACCCCTAAAACATCTAAAAACCGAATTTGAGTTGCTTTCATACTGGTCGCGTTCTTTGATTATTGCCACGCTGCCACTGACAAGATTTTTAACAAACATACGCGTTTTCCATTCTCACTACGGTAACAATATACTGTGTCAAAATTTCATTAGAATCAATTTAATAGTGTCCACGTTACAAAATACAGGATACAAATTTAGACCAATAAATTCTCGTATAGTATACAGAAAATTCTAAGTCCCTTAGTTTCTGTAATAGGCTAGGCAATGCTCGGATGCACCTAAAAAGGTGATTTGTGTCGCTAGATCTTCCTTCACAGGTTAGTGGACAGCCTATTATGAGTACAAGAATTTTTTTAATTTTTCAACCCCCAACCCCCCAACCACCCCAATTTCACCCCCATCCAAAAAAACGCAGAAAATGATCAGGAACCTCTAAAACGCTTAAAAACGAAGTTTGAGCTGTTTTTATATTTTTAGTTTTTTTATTATTTCTGCGCCGCCACTGGCACGATTTATCAAAACCATACGCGTTTTCCATCTTCCCCATGGTAGTAATGCCGTTTCAAAATTTCATTAAAATCAATTCAACAGTTTCCTCGTTACAACGATCTGACGCAATACTCTCGTATGTTTACATCAAAAAAAAAATTCTAAGTCCTTTGCGTTCTGTAATAGGCAAAGGCAATGTTCGGATGGACCTAAAAAAGTTATTTATGTCGCCAGGTCTTCCTTCACAGGTCAGTGGACAGTCTATTATGAAAGCAACTCATTTTTCAATTTTACAACCCCCCACCCCCCAACCACCCCAATTTCACCCCCACCCAAAAAAAATTAGAAAATGATCAGGGACCCCTAAAACGCCTAAAAACGAAGTTTCAGCAATATTTATTTTTTTTTGTTTTTTGCTAATTACTCCGCCGCCTATGCACCGATTTTCAAAATTATAGGAACATTACCTTCTACGACCCCACAGCATACCGCTACCCAAATTTCATCACAATCCATGCAGCGGTTACTGAGATTACGAGGGTAGAAAAACGCGACAGACAGACAGACCGACAGACAGACCGACAGACAGACCGACAGACAGACCGACGGAAATGAGTGACGTGGATTTTCGTTATGTACACATCATAAAACGCCCAAAAAACGTATTATCTCAAAATCGAAAATTTTCGCGATCACAATACTCCCCTCACCTATCGGTGTGGGAAGTAAAACAGGAATTCGGGTAAAGCCAGTTGTAGTTCGAAAATTAAAAGCCAAAGTCAAAAAAGTATAGGTACGGTGTGCTATAATAACTGAAAAATACAAAATTCTAGGATATAACATAGTAATAATACATGAAACAAAATAGACATACACGTTTTGTGAAACCCTACTCCTAGCTATCTTTGGATGATCTATATACTATATAGACTTTAAATTTTTGGCTGCACTAGCTATAGTTTTAAATTATGTTTTTTTGTCTTCTACCTTATTTCTTTACATTCGTATGCATTTTCTACGCATAAATTACTTGTCTTCAAATAAATTTTGATCGCAATCGTTAACGAATGTTCGATTTATATTAAAAAACTATAATCACAATAAAATAGGCAAAAATGGATCGATGTTATGAACAGAAATGTAACCTCAAGGCCCGGGTTTATCAACACAGGCATTTTAACAAAGGCTTTGACCAATCAGAGCAGCCCATTTACGAACATGCATCTATCAAAGTACTCTGAAAATTATTGATTTCTCTTGAAATTTACTTCAAAAAGGTGAAAAAGCATGCTTCATATATAATCGACCATTATGAACCCTCTAGTATCTTTTCTAGTCTGATTTTCTTTACTAAATGGGTGAAAACTTGCATTTTCTTGTTTAACAAAGAGTTTAGCAATTGCTGATCTGAACCAATCAGATTCTACAAAACCAGTACATTTGATCACTGGATGGGTGGTAATAGTATTAAATGATAATGATGACAAGAAATTCAAACTACTGCATTATTTTGATAAAACAATAATTTACTATCGATAATAATTATAAATGCCTGTAATATACCTTTGTATTGTACTAAAAAGGCGTAAAAATAACATTTTATTAAATTTCACAAAGCTAAACACACGATTTAATAAGTGTGTATTACTATTGCCTATCCTTCTTAACAGCAAAGCTCGCAAGCTGGCAAAAGTATAACCATTGATTAAAATGTGTTAATCAATGGTATAACGTATAACCTTATTTTTCCTAAACCAGAGACCTGTTGTATAGTCAGAAAGTGAATCAGGTGCTTTATTTAATTTTCAGAGAAAGGGGGGAACTAGCAGGGGGGATTTTTATTCATATGCATGCCTTACAATGTGTTTCTGCGCTACGGTGCCTTATACGCAGTGCCTTTACAATCTTTACATCCTGTGTGAATATTTCTATACAAAGGTCTATAACAAACATGCATCTTCATAATAGTACGTATTTATCTTTAATCTATCTGACTGCAATTGCAATAATTATAAGGTAAACATTAAAAATCTAGCATTAATTTGCAAATCAATCGCTTTGTTCTGATTTTCTGCTACGATTTTTATCCATGAATTCTAAAATATTTTTGATACAAGTGTCATCCAGCTTTGACGTTTTGTTTCCAATATTGATAAAGTACTATTGGATGATACTTATTGACACAGTTCACAATACCCAATAGAAAGCTTTTGCTAACCAACATCTAATAGAAAAGCGTTGTCAAAGTCTTTGCTAAATATGCATGTTGATAAAATTGGGCCTAATTTGACTACGTTTCCACGGGCTTTCAAAACAGTTTTTAAAACGGTTGCGATTTTGGATTGTCCGTGTTTCCACGATAAGTTTCGAAACGATTTTCTAAACGCACTCAAAACGTTTTCAAGTGACACTTCACAAATGCCATTTTCTCGTTTTATAACCTATTTTGTTGTTTATTATGAATTTCTAGTTACGAATTTCGAATAAAATAGTACGAATAAACTTCAATAAATCGACAATAATATTGTTATTAAACAGCAACGCACTACGAATGATCCATTTCAAAACAAAAGTGACAGTTGGTGTTTCCACGACATTTGGATCTCGATACGATCCCAAAAAATAGCGAATCGACCTTGAACAGGAAACGTTTCGAAAACGTATCCAATTGACGTTTCCACGATATATTTTAAAACTCAAAACGTTTTGAAAACCGTTTTGAAAGTCCGTGGAAACGTAGTAGATGTTTGAGAGAGTAACGGAATGACCGACTATGAATCATTTTTGCCTGAAACCTAATTATTAGAGAAAAACAAGCTATTTATCAACATGGCCCTCCAAACACCAGCATTCATGCCTGCATGCTCCTCCACTGATGCGCCATTCAGCTTACAATGTGCGGGTGATATTTTCTAATGCCGTATCTCTTTTATTAGATTTTCATTAGTGTTGGAGGGGTGTCTCGTACCTCGTCAAACCCCATTCTCGACTGGTGATCATGTTAATAGGTATATCGACACATAAAGCCGGCTTTAGATCAATTTATCCTTTGTCAACCGTCTGCTTATGAGTCTATATGACCTTTAGAAGTAGAAGTGCAAGTCATATTTGGTGTGAACTGTTATAAATACATAAATACCCTATGGTATCAATTCCTGACAGGGATGACCAGAATTGAATCACTTCAAATAGATTCTACATAGTCAGTTCGGCTATTTGATTGGTCCACTATTACTATCGCTATCGAGTTTTTAAGGGGGGGGGTTCAGGAAATTTTCTTGGAAGGGCCTTAGTGACGTTTTTGGAAAGCTACAGGTTGAGGAAGCACACATCAAGTGGTCTATGGACAAACATACCAACATAACCATAGCAGCCAAAGGAACTGTCCAAATGACTAGGCACTGGACAAACTATTAGAATCTGCGCAGATAGCAGACAAGCGCTACTTCCTTTTATAACAACGAGCTTGGTAGTCCACACAGAAAAATCTGTCGTTCTGTCAAAGACTTACGCCTGGATTCAATGGAACGTAACACTCAGCATTCCTCAAATACAGCGATATTTTATCCGATGGGAAGTGTATAGTTGGTAACGAATTATATCGTATTGTCGATTTAACTACAAGATGTCATTGGATTCCAATGAATAATTCAATCGCAGCATGTCGTTGAATCGAATCTGTGTTTGGTAATTGATTCTAAACTACTTTCTTTTCCTTGGACTCACAGATTTTATTGCGAGGACAGCTGATTGATTCGTTCGGATGTTTAATTGTGTGATTTTGTATGAAGTTATAAGGTGCATGATATAAGAATTAGACATAAGACTGCACCAGTTGTTGCATTATTACCTGAAATATAACTGTCTGACTAATCTAAATACCTACATTCAAATATGGGTGTTAGCTCTTCTAAGTCCCAATTTCTCAGTAGGTCCTCCATTCAATATATAACAGGACACATTTAAATCACACAATTGCTGATGCAATACGCAAAAACACGAGATGACACAACATGGCTAACACCGAAACAACACAACGGAACAACCTCGTCTATGTTGGCGGATTTGCGGCGATAGTAACACTGAGATAATCCCCCTGTTCTTTATTTTTACGTTCCTTGAATCGGGACATCAGTCTCTCCGAATACTGATTATAGTTCAGCGAACGACAAGGGCCATTGAAACAAAATTAATTTTTATCACATGAATTATCACGAACTGCTGTTGCAGTAATAATTTTTGTACATTGAACACATTGTATGCGTTGCTTAACCCTTAACCGGTAACGTGCAAATTCGGGGCATAGCTGGTAACATGCAGTCTGTGAGACTGTAACGTCTTTGAAGCTTAAAAAATCAAACTCTCCTAATTATTTTTTGGAAAAAATGCATGAAGATTTGTTGGGTATATATCCTTTAATAATAATTTTGTATAAAGTAGCAGAACATGTGATGTAAAGAAAAAAAATTATGATAATTATTAACTAGAACACAAATTAGCAGCACAAATTTGTAGGACCAAGATAATAAAAAAAAACTTTGACCACACTCAAATCTATATATTTTGTGATTGATAATAAGTAAAGCAATACAACTATAAAAATATTTTGGTAAAAAATGACGGACCTGCCATGACTACCAGTTGAGAAAAATTATAACGTAAACCGTAACGTTCCGTCTCACAGACTGAACCGAAATAACAACTAAGCACATCTGGAGTATTGTTTACGCAAACTTATTGATAAACGGGATATAAAAGGGATACCAATGGCAGGTAGATTAGATGAGGTCGTTTACCAGAAATGCGGTAAGGTTTTGTTGTAGGGTCGAATTTAAGATTGCTTGCAGTCTCACAGACGGCACGTTACCAGTTGAGGGTTAAACGAAACATAGGGTAAATTTCTAAAACAAAATGATGTTTTGACTGTACTATATGTCAATACTACAATAGAAGGATTATGCATATCGTTAGAGTGAATATAATATTATTTTGAATTTATTGGCGTACCTGTGATTACTTCGAATATAAGGATTGAATTCTTTCAATGACATGGATTTGAAACAACTGTAAATATATTTGAAGCGATGGAAAAACATCCAAATACTAACAACTAATTGGAAACGCAACAGTATTTTTTTCTGTGTATTATTAATATTTGTATTTTGGAAAAAAGGTGCTTACAACTAGAATAAAGCGAATAATAATACATAATCATCAACAATATTAAAGTTAGTGATTTTACATGAAAAGCTAATATCCAAACTGAATAAAACCAACAATAGTACTTCATTACAAACAACAGTTAGAAATAGAAACATTTAAAATAAGATCTTTAAATTTGTCTGAAAAATATTCATCAAAAGAATAAAATGCCTTCGATTTTTTTATACAACGTTTTGAATTGTGCATTATTTAGAGCTTTAACATTGTTTGGCAAAATATTACAAAACTTCATACAAGTTAATTTCATTTTTAGATTTTCAAGCCTGATGAAATTTGGGTACCGATATGCTGTGGTAATGCTGCTATAACTTTGAAAATCGGTGCAGGGACGGCGGAGTAATTAGCAAAAAACAAAAATTTTTAAATATTCCTCAAACTTCGTATTTAGGCGTTTTAGAGGTTGCTGACCATTTTCTACTTTCTTTTGGGTGGGGTGAAATTGGTATGGTTATAAAACTCAAAAATTTGTTGTATTCATAATAGACTGTCTGTTGACCTGTGAAAGAACGACCTAGCGGCATAATACACTTTTTTAGGACCATCCGAACATTGCCTTGCCTATTTATACATAGGAGTGTTATTTAGGTTGTTCTGTATTGAGGAATGTGGAAATAATGAAATTGATTTTAATGAAATTTTGACACAGTATTATTATCTGACAAGAACAGAAAACCCGAATGGCTTTTAGAAATTGTGTCAGTGGCTGCGCAGCAGCAATAAAAAACTAAAAATATAAAAATAGCTCAAACTTCGTTTTTAGGCGTTTTAGGGGTTCCCGATCATTTTCTGCTTTTTGTGTGGGGTAAAACAAGGTGGTTGAGTAGTGGGGGGTTGTAAAATTGTAAATGCGTATGGTTTTTAGAAATCGTGTCAGTGGAGGCGCAGCAAAAATGAAAAACTAAAAATATAAAAATAGGTGAACCGTCGTTTTAGGCGATTTGAGGGTTTCCGACTGTTTCGTTTCATCCAGTTGAAGCTTGCCGAATAAAACCAGTGTCATCCTAGTTCCTACGAAGACAGATGCAAGAAACTATTTAAGAGTTTTTGTGTTCATGTTTTTTTGAGGGAGGGCGGGCGATGATTGGGCTGCAAGGGGATCTGAAACTTTAGCTTCATGCAATGGGAAAATAATAAAATGATATCACCGTTATAATATGTGGGAAGTATTAAGTCAATCAAATTGACTCCATTTTTTAATTTATTTTCACACGCCACTAAAACAATTTTCAAAGCCCATAGCCTTTATCGATCTCTACCACAGCCTAAGTTACGGTTTATAAATTTCATTGCAATCAGTTTTGTGATGAGCTACAGACATTACAGAATCATCTATAACAATATAATTTCGGAAAAAGCTGAAAAGTATATTATGTCGTTCCTTTACAGAGCAATGGAGAGCCCACGACGAATACAACAAATTTTTCAGTTTCATAACCCCCCACCTCAAAACCATCCCAACTATACCCCCTTAAAAAAATATGGAAAACGATCTGGACTCCCCTGAAATATATTATAGATGTCATGAAACGGCCAAAAAGCGTAAGTAAAAACTTTACTTCGCTGTATAACGAAATTAACGTGTTCCAAGGCATGCATATACGAGTTTGATTCTTTTGGCCAGTACTATCACCTCTTGTGTTCTCCATATTTTTGTATATCTCGGAAACTTGGACTGTTAAAAAGGCAGATCGAGCTCGCATAGATGCTTTTGAAATGTGGACGTGAAGGAGAATGCTGAGAGTTCCTTATAATTCCCCTCGAACTAACGTTTCCATACTGGATGAGCTCGGTAATCCAATGAGACTATCCTCCATTGTGCCGTTCTCCTACACGCTGGGTGGATACGACGAAATAGTTGCTGGATATGAGTATCAAGAGCGCCACCTAACTGACAGTAAATCGCGAACAATGGCGAGCTACAGTTTTCAAAACTATTGATAATATTCGTGTCGCAGTACTCTAGCTCCGACTCAATGCATTTTACGAGTTCACAACATGTCTGTTAAGACATTGTGACTATGAAATGTCCGCATGTAATTATGTCACACCCTATTGGAGACATATATCTGTATCCAAAGTAAGCATCAACATTTATTCACCAAAGCAAACTGCCCTGAAAATCCTACACGTCCATAGAAAAACATCCTATGTACACTTCAAAAACCCAATTCCCATGAAAATATGTTTACATCTCCATCGTATAAATATCGTAGTAGGCGCGTATTATGATCAATCAGCAAACCATTATGAATCCGCCTCCCGTAGGGTACACGTCTGAGTGACAAAGTACATTGGCTACACTCCAGTGTGGCGTGAAGTGATCACACGGTATACTTGGCCCATTGACGATCCACCCGGGCGAAATGGCAGCACCAGGACACGGTAGTCAACTAATAATCCCGTAGGACTAGCGGGCAGCGGCTTGTAAACGCCGCTATCAGATGAGCCTTCGAGGGACAATCTCGGAGAGGAGGAACCCAGTGGCGGAGGGGTTGGAACTTGCACTGGGTTCGTCGACAGAAATATACTATGTGACCATCGTAAATTGACCAGCGCGGCATGAGGAAGAGGAGCTGGAGGTAAATGGGATAGAAGACATAAGTAAAACAGAGACATTAAATATCGTCTGCTGGGATTATCCAATCCTGATGCTGGACCGCCTTTAAGCTGGGAAAATAAAATCTGTTGTAGTTATAAGTATTATGAAGTAGATAGTAGTAGTAGTATTTTATTTAACCATAGTATACATACAGGTGCATTTATGGCAAGTCATTGGGAAAAAAAGCATCATCAAAACATAATATGCATAGGTGAGTCTGAGCTTGAAAGTATTGAAGTTGAAGTTTACAGCTAATCTGTTACATGGAATGTCCAACGTGTTTATAAAATACAGAAAAACATTCACATTGAATACTGAACGAGACATCGTCCTACATGCCTCAATGAGAAATGTTTATTTGGCAGTCTAAGAATTCTTCTGTGGTGTAAAAGCAGTGATCGAGTAAGAGATTTTTTATCTTCTTCTTGAAAATGTATGCATTACAATCTCTATATTCACGAGGCAATTTGTTGTAGAATCTGAAGTCCATAGAATTTCTTTTAGATGTTGTAAGCCTGTATTAGTGAATCAGATCCTCTGGTATTATAATCATGCAAATCAGACTGAACAGAAATCTTAATCAAATTTTCATGGATAGAAATTAGTGAGTATAGTAGTAGAGAGTATATATAAAATGGAACCGGCAAAAAAAGTCTTTTAAAGATGGTCTGACAGTGACTATTAAAAGGAGCACCAGTTATAATTCTGAGTGCCTTCTTTTGCAGTTTAAACGGCCTTATTGCGTGACTTGAGGCTCCCCATACAGCAATACCATAAACTAAATAACTATGAAGGATACCATAGTAAGCATTAAGTAAGCCTTCAAGAGAGGTCATCCGTTTAAGTTGTCGAATTACAAATAGACTAGTGCTTAGCTTTTTGCAAAGGATTTCAATGTAAGTTTCCCATCTGAGTGACTCATCGATTGTTATACCGAGCAGTGTAATTGAGGCTTTGACCATGGTCTTTCTGTTAGTCGACAAAACAAGTTTTTGCGATTTCTCTCTATTTAATTTGAGTCTATTGGTAGTGAACCATTGTTCGGCTTTATTTTCAGCAATTGCAACTAAATAGTGAATATAAATTATTTGCTGTTTCCTTTATACAATGTGTCCGGTCATCAGTGTCGGAGCCTTTAGGGGGATGAATTACAGTATTTTTTATCGACAAATCAGTAAGTAGTTTTTCTCCCACCATAATAAAATGGCAGCCATTTTGTTTTTTTTTATCGAAGAATAAGTGTTGTACTAATTCAGCCATAGTTACCCATGTGTAGGTCCTAGAAACACAAAATAAGTCTCATTCGATAGCGAAACATATAGGCCATAAACTTGTGGTAAATATTTTCCAAATTTTATTTCATAAAGGGGCAAAAAATGCTAAAAGAAAATAAGTATGTGATTTTTTTGGTTTTTTTTTCAATTTGAGCCTTTTCAAAAAATCTGAGCTCTTAACCTACAAATTTTTTATTTTTAAGCGATAGTACATGATGTTTCCAAAAAAATAGCTGTACATCTTAGCACTAAGTAAAGTAGTTTAACGGCTATGGTGGTTTGGATATGACCTTTCATTATCTAATTATAAAAACAATATACTTAGTGGTCACGACATTTATTTTGGTATACTTAGGTAGTATAGCCTAAAGAGCATATGTCGCTTATGAACGATGTCGGCGAACTGTAGGACGCACTTGGGCTTCAAGAGTAACCTACTGG
Organism: Callosobruchus maculatus; assembly: GCA_951848785.1. Taxonomy (NCBI): domain Eukaryota; kingdom Metazoa; phylum Arthropoda; class Insecta; order Coleoptera; family Chrysomelidae; genus Callosobruchus; species Callosobruchus maculatus. Next base: position 15,109 of record CATOUR010000289.1, read on the forward strand.
ATCTATACTATAATGATTAGGCCTATACTAAGGTATGGAGCTATTGTCTGGGTATCGAAAGTTCTGCAGGCGACAGCGATTAATAAATTGTATAAAATACAACGTATGACCTGCATTAATATTACATCAAAGAAGTTGCGTAACTCAAATGCTACGACTTCGCACGGTTGGTATTAATCCCGATGTAGGTATGAGACGACTGAGGCAGCTGGTATGGCGGGAAGCGCTAAACACGTTACCCATGCCATAAGCAACCAGCGACTCAATTGAACCAGCATTCGTTTTCAAGAAACCCTACAAAATATGAATTAAACAGAATGCCGAGCCAAATGAGACAAATACAATTTACATATAGTCAGATGGTTCCAACAAAAAGGGAAGGCACTGGATGTGGGGTGTACCTCCAAACGCTCCCTCAATGTCTATGAATACACCCAGGGTTAACCATCGCTTTTCTTTATAGAACAGAGCTCCATGATAACTGCTGGTTAACTTCCACCTGTCGGTTAAGTGGCCACTAGAGGTTACCAATGATTGTGGGGAGAAAAAAAGGTAAATGAGAAGTAGTTCTCCGTCACTGTGTGTCAGTTTACCTCCTGCGGACCCGTGTGTTATCATGATTGTCGATCCACGGTCCACGGCTGATGGCTTTCCATTGATTTCGACGCGCTAAATTAACTCCCAAGCTGCCGTATAGCGTCGCTACCTGTGCTGCTCGCCCGCTCTCCCTTCATTCATGCACAGGGCCGCATTTTATCCTCTGCCTTATAAATCTTCAGCGCCGGTACTCTGTAACTTAGAGAAGAAACTTGTTTCTATTACCGACGATCGGGCAGTTTCGGGTGCCTACCACAACGTGCCTAGTACGCTGACATATTTACAAAGCCACCCGATCCCATAGTACATAGTGCATATAAACACGTTTCTAAGTTACAGAGTGCCGGTGCAGGTGTTTAAAGAAAACCAGGGCCGTATATAAGGGAGGGGTTTGGGGGGTTCAAACCCCTCCCATGAGTATTCCCATAAATGAGATAACTACTGAAATAATACAAAATAAATATAATCAAGATGCTTTCTCCAAGCTTAGTGATTTATTCTACTACTAACCAATTCCTCGGCGCTCATGACATATTAGCAGCGATACAATCTATATACAGATTTTAAGCAAATTAAGACATTACATATTCTTTTAGGTCTATTCCTTATTTTCGATGGTTTAGTATCTATAAAAGATATTGTCGCTAACATCAACGAATTCGAATAGGTTAGAAGAAGCAAAGCCCATGTGCTAACAGGCATGTGAGTGTTCCCATGACCTCTAGTGTGTGTGTGTGTATTTACCTATTGTTTACAAACACGATGTTATTGTGTACAGAAATTGACAGAAATCCGCTGGATTCAAAGAGCTTCTATTATGCAGACAAATGCTAAACAATACACTCGAAACGATCACCCAAAACAAACCGCAACTCGGCCAGTCCTTTACCTGAGGTGTCATAAAAAAGGGTGATGGTTGGGTCGTGGCCTGGGATGTCCGTTGACGCGACGTTGTCCCGTTTTTTTCAGAAATATTGGCTTGACTTAATTTTAGTGGAAACCGAAGTGGGGGTGAAATTGGTGAATGGACCCCACTCCCAGACCGACGAAACGCTCCGGTGAAAAAGTTCGGTATTATTATGTTTCAGTATTTAACCTAATTTAACCTGACGGTTTGAATTTTTGAGGTTAAAATGGGTTAATTGGGGTTTAGTGTAGTGTTGCTCAGCTCAGCTCAACGACAACGTTAGAAAAAGCAACGCCCATGCTCTAACAGGCACGTGTATATTGGCAAGACCCAGTTGTTATTATTTACTGCGGACTCAAACACGATGTTATTTCTTACAGAAAATTTTTTGCTCAGATGTTTGAAGCGGTAGACGCTCCATGGTACGTGCCAAACAGAGTGCTGTACGAAGACCTACGCCAAGTACCAGTACTGGAGACGATGCAGAACCACGCTGTCAAATTTCTGAGGAACTCCGAGCGGCACGAAAACCGCCTTATCCGTGAGGCGGTGGACTACGACCCAAGGAACATCAACAGGTACAAAAGACCGAAAAGCCAGCTACTAGAGCTGATGAGTCCTTAGAAGATAAAGAAACGGGGTAGAAGACCGACATAAATGTGTTGCAGGCAAGATTTGCAACACAGGTGGATAAAAAAAAACGGCGAACACGTTAACCCAAGCTCCTTGACCTCGTAAAAGAAGGTCGGGGGGCCTGGGGCAGGACCAGCAAGAAAGAAGAAAGAAGGCCAAGAATGAAGCCAGACAGCAAAGAAGAGCCCACCAGCCGTTTGGTGGGTCACCTTAACGTGGACTTCTGGTCAAAGTCTCAGCGAGGGAACCCCCAACAAAGAGGACGACACGAAAAAGCCAAATAAGGCTACCGTGAAACAAAATCCACCACGTGCTTCCGCGTCGCGTTCGCGAGTAACTGCCAACTTTGGACAATGGGGCAAAATTGGGGGCGGGGGGTTGGAAGGGGGGTGAGGGTAGTTCGGCGAAGCGGACGACTCATGGAAGATCAGCAAGTCTGCATTGGGAGAATTCGTCCCCGGGGCCGGTGAAGGGGGATTGATTCTCTTAATGCAGGGGTGGTGGAGGGAGAGCACTCGGACTAGAGTCGTCCGCTCAGATGTTTGTCTTATCGATCATTATTCTACGATTCTACCTGGCAATTATTGCACTAGTCACTTCCATTTTATCATAGTTAATTTTAAATTGGTAAATTCTAAAAATTGTTTCATGATTTTGTGCTTCTTTTAGGATTTACCAATTCAAAATTAACAACTATAAACAAAGAGTGACTGCACTGACAGGCACAATGCCTAATCGATTTGACAAAAATCCGAGCAACTTACTTAATTTTTCTGATTCTGTATCTCGCTTATTTTTCAGTTTGCGGAAAAAAGTTATTTGAAAAAGTTGTTTATTTGAATGACCTCTATGTACAGTTGAAAAAGAAGTATCACTCTGTATAATAAGTATCTTCCTTGGAGCAGAAGTATATTTTGTGATCTTCCTCACACGCTTTTTTCAACTTACTTCAACTATTGCTGCAATGACTGCAAAATATATTATATTGTCAGTTGTCACAGCCAACGAAAATACAATAGCTTCACCCGGAGACGATCTGGCAACATGGCCAAATAATCCTTTGCTATTTGCGTTCGATCGTCTACCTGCCTAATTGCCTGCTACGAGCATCAAGGTTAGAGACGATGTTCACCTCGGCAGGTGCCGAAAACTATAACGAACATCGTCTTCTGTTGGTGGTGAAGGAGAACTGTGTGGGCCTTGTTTGCCAGAACAAGCTCAAGCGTGGGTAGCCACCAGTAGTTCTAATAAATCCAGCATCTCTCGTTCTCCGCAATGAATAATTCTATATCCCCTAGAGCATATGGCAGCACCGCTGCCTTATAGATACCGTATTAGTGCCTTAATTAATAGCAGAACACTCGTAGAGCAGCGTGGTGCCTATGGACGTAAGCAGCCCCAGAGTCCCAGAGTAGCTCTTACATGCCGTCAAGAGATGCATAGCCGTCTCTGGCGCTTGTCCACAGGCACTACAACTGGTGTCGGGTACATCTACACCCATAACTCTACTACGGTATACCAAGGTGTTAAAGACAACGTCTTGGTAAGCCGTTGTAAAGCCCTGAGTCTCCGAGTTCAACCCACTAGACCTTAGGAAGGAAAGGTCAACAACTAAGCCACGCCGTGCTCTTCTAGATTTTTGTAGAAGATTCCATGCATTGGTTTATCTTAAAGGTTCAAAAGGAAACCAGCTTTAATGTGGTATTTTAATTGTGCCGGAGCAAGTTCCGTAATGGACTGGTGACTTCTCCTCTTGAAGTCAAGTGTGAGGCTGAGTTCCTCAGCTGCTCGCGTAGCTGCTCTAAAAAGGAGGGCTCTTTTACCCGCTATCTCGTGCTCTCCCACAAAGCGGATCAAGGGATCGGTGCTCCTCGTCACATAGCAGGCATTGGCCAATACCTACCTACATTATTATGTATATTTCCTATTTCCAGCATCTTAAAGATAGACAAATTTTGGAAAATGCTTCTTTAGGCAAGATAGAGAGGCACTTGCCAAAACTACTGCTGATATTTATTGAATGAAGTTGGCACCTTAAGAAGAACGTCTTGAAAATCGGGTTATATTTTAAAGAAAATGAGGAAACAGCATACGATAGATACAGCACAATTGATGGCTAGTGAGATCAGCAGTAAACGTGAATACTCGTAAGCAACCTATTATTATCACTGTGCTGTATCGAATCATCACTTTATTAGAGAAGGGTACAACTGCCAGCACTTAGTACAGCCCTGGCTTCTAGTCCCTCTTTCTGTAACACAGGATCCAGGAAGCTGTTTGGACGTTTATTGAGCTCTGGTTCTCTTTTACCGGCCCACTCGTTCGGAATGATTTTTTTTGTTGTACGCGCTTTTTGCGGCTGGCCGACTCGACAGAGAGGCCTCTTCTGCTCTGAAAAACTTTATAAATGTTATTGATCGGCATGGGATCCCTAAATAACACACACATATGAATTTATTTCTCTATGAGCACCACTACGAATGTTGATGGAGGAGACAACTTGGAAAACAGGAAAGCTTTTTATTGGTTTAGAAAGCGAATAGTAAAACCATGGAGTACCTGGGCTCTGAAAACTACTTTATGCACGATGGGACGGTAAAGTACACATTATTGATACATTTAGCGGGCGTAAAGTGCCACTTTAGCGCCTGTGAGCTTCTTTTCCGCACGCGGCCTTGTCGTACATTTTTTCTGGTTCCGCTGGTAGTATACTTAATTTTTCATCTTCCGCTGCCGTAAAAATCTCCGGTGGTGTTCCGGAAACCATTTCATCGTCAATACTTTCCATGATATTGAAAAGATTCGAAAATATTCTGACGTACCAACATATAGAACCTTCAATGGGCTAGTATCATGAATTTTTTTTATGATTGCATATGATAGAGTATGGCATAAGAACCTTCTCAAATTTTTCCGCGATTTTTTTGAGCACGGGAAAATCGAGAAAATGAGGAAAATATTTGAATTTCGCTAGGGCCGTGACGTCACGGCCCTATAGGGGAACAGCCAATCGGAAGACGGATGCGTGTGCTGTGTTGTCGATCTACCTGATCTGAGCGAACATACGGCTGACGTTTATCGCCTTGTGTTCCGTGATCCAGCGGCCATGATCTGGGTAGTAGAGTCGGCCATGATCTAGGTAGGAGTGTCGGCCATGATCTAGGTTAAGGCTCGTGTGCTCGTGATCCATTATTGACAGCTGACATGTCATCCTATCTATGTTGTGCATCTGCGTTATGTGTCGTAGACTGTATTATTTGTCGGGTGTATTGTTTTTTCGCTTTTTGTTTATAATCGGTTCGTGTTTCACAGGTTTCACTAATGATGAAATGTAACAACTTCTTAAAAACATTCACTGCACAATAACTAAAGACAAAAGTGGACCCGTCGATGACAGGCAATTCATAAAATTATAGGGTTAGGCTTAGATAAGGAAAGAGAGGGGATACCGCACGCCCATTTGATGCTATATGGATTAGCTGATACCGAAAATGAATAGCTGTCAAAATGCTGGTGGAAAACTGACGGTAGTGTCAAGGTGGTGTTTTTTGCGATATTTAACGTTTTTAAGACCAATAATTGTGAAATATTGTGGTGAGCGTAATGGTGGGGTGTGCAGCTTACCGTTGTAAAAGCCACAGCAGCAGGAAGGAGCCAGGAATCACTTTTCACAGGTAAATTTATGATCTTATTTTTTTGGTGTATCCGAAATTCATGCAAATATCTCGATATCTAGTTCAAAGATATATGTGTATCCGAAATATAATTTGGAATGTACCACTAACATGCGAATCATAATGTTTTTGAGCACGTAAAGTCTAAAAATTATGTTTTTAAGGGATTTTTTGGTTCAAATACAATCAGTTTTCCAGTGGCGTATCTATTATAGCTTACATTTTGAATAGAAATATTATGACTTTGCATTGTAATATATAATATACCAATACCCTTATACAAGGTGTGCATTTCAAGGGTGGCCTTTATTTGTAGTTGTATGAATAATAAAATTAATTTTCTTTCTTCCTCGACAGGTTTCCTAAAGATCTTCCTAGACATGATTTATGGATCAAAAATATGAGGATCGAAGGTTGGAAGCCTACAAGCAACGATAGGCTTTGTTCTAAGCATTTTGAACAGAATTTCCTTCATCAAACAAATCAAAAAGTATATCTTCTGAAAGGAGCAGTCCCCACCATATTTGACGAGCTTCCGGAATACTTACGTCCAAAAATTGTAAGTTATAATTTCTAGCTTACATTGTCTACGCTTAATCAATATTAAAATAATAAACATTCTAGGATTATGATAGATGGATAGATGGATAGATGGATAGATGGATAGATGGATAGATGGATAGATGGATAGATGGATAGATGGATAGATGGATAGATGGATAGATGGATAGATGGATAGATGGATAGTTGGATAGATGGATAGATGGATAGATAGATAGATGGATATACTTTATAGTCTAAGAATTTACAAGATTCTTATTGACAAAGCTATATAATAACAAACAAAACTTTTGGGATATTCACTAAAACCTGTGAGGAGGAAGTTTGTTATAAATCTTCACTCCATTGTATATAATTGGATCATTAATGAGTTATGATTTGGGTGTGATATTAATTTAAAATCATTCTTATGCCTTATGCCTATATTCTATATTTATGGTCTCAAATTTGGTTTTATATTTGAGTATTAGTGATGACGTTTCCAAAATAAACAGTGCAATAAAGTAAGGAGAAATACGATTACGAATGGCTGAATAACCATTTAAAAATTGATAGCTATGAAAATCAAAAGGCAGCTAACCTCAAAAATGTAATAATTTCTTGTGTTACAGTTACATTATTAAACAACTATATTTAGGTGTGTTTACTCGATACGAAATCAAAACAAAATGTTACTGTCACTTTTCCTATAAGATTCAGTCACTCATTCACATCTACTTAAATCATAAATTAATTTGTTCTGTCTTTCTTTCGGAAATAATGTTTCAAACATTGTCTAATATACAGCTCTGTTATTTTAGGCAAAAGAAAGGAAAAGACCCCGTGAACGTGATGTTCATCCAGAACCATCGCCATCAACCTCAGCTCTGGCTGCACAGGACGACTCTCCCCGGAAAAAGAAACTTAGAAGAGAACTGCTGCTGCAAAAAGATAAGAATAAGGAAAAAACGAAAAAAATCCGTGCCCTTGGTCAATCACTGAAAAGAGCACACAAAAAAGTAGCCTCTTTAAAAATAATTGCTGAGGAATTAGAGCGACAAAATTTACTATCTCAAGAAAATTTAGTTTTAGTTCAAAATATGAGCAAGGTTAACATAGAAATATTGAACAGAAAAATGGGGAGAAATGTTCAATATTCACCTGAACTTAGGAAATTTGCCCTGACATTAAATTTTTTTTCACCAAAGGCATACAACTATGTGAGAGATGTTTTTGACTCTTGTCTCCCGCATAGCAAAACTATTGCTAAATGGTTTCAGAATGTGGATGCTGAGCCTGGTTTTACCAAGGAATCAATAAATACCTTAAGAAATAAGGTTCAATCATCTGACAGACCAATAATTTGTTCATTAATTATCGATGAAATAGCCATACGGAAACATTTAGAATGGGATGGAAAAAAATTCCATGGTTATGTGAACTGTGGTACAAATTTAAACGATGACTCTAATGCTTTAGCCAAAGAAGCTTTTGTTATAATGTTGGTTTGCATCAATGGAACTTGGAAATTACCTGTCGGTTACTTTCTTACAGATTCTTTGAATGGCAGTCAAAAACATTCAATTGTATCTCAATGCATCCATCTGATTGAAGATACGGGAGCCAAAGTTATGTCAATCACATTCGATGGTGCTCCATCTAATACCGCTATGTGTCATAACTTTGGATTCTTATTTAACATTTCAAATATACAGACAAGTTTCAGAGTTACAGATCACAATGTATATATTTTTTATGATCCATGTCATATGATAAAACTTGTTCGCAATGCATTTGGTGAAAAGAAAATCCTAATTGATTGTGATAACAATTTTATTCAATGGAAATACATAGCGCTTCTAGAGAAGCTGCAAACTAGCGAGGGCTTACATTTAGGGAATAAGTTACGTCGCGCTCATATTATTTTTTTCAAACAAAAAATGAAGGTTCGGCTTGCAGTTCAGTTACTTAGTGCATCAGTAGCCGATGCTATTGAGTATTGCGAAAAAAAGCTGAATCTTGAGGATTTTAAAGGTAGTCAGGCAACAGTTAAATTTATTAGAATTGTAAATAGCATTTTCGATATTTTAAACAGCAGAACCCTAGTAGCACCAGGTTATAAAAAAGCATTATGTCAAAAAAATATAGATCGATCTGCGGAATTTATCAATAGTGCAATTTTTTATCTTTCAAAGTTGAAATTATCTAATAATGAGCAAGTAATCATGTCTAACAGAAAAACTGGGTTTATTGGATTAATAATTTCATTATCAAGTTCTTTAGGATTGTACAAAGAACTTGTTTCTGAGAGAAAAACATTACTGTACCTTCCGTTGTATAAGATTAGTCAAGATCATTTAGAATTATTCTTTTCGTCAATTAGATCAAGAGGTGGCTGGAATAATAACCCAACCGCTCGACAGTTTCTAGCTGCTTACAAAAGGCTTCTGGTTCGAGCAGAAATTAGAGAGGGCGGTATGGGTAACTGTATTCCATTAGATCAAATCCCTATTCTAAGTAGTTCTAAAAAAAATGTAAGGTCTGAAGATGTAATTAATAGTAGTTTATCTAACCATAGTTTAATAGACATAAATGAGCCTTCTGATGATCTAGAAACTATTTGGAAGGATCATGACTACATCATGAATGCACCTGTGATAAGTGAATGTTCATCCCAAATTGTGCAATATATTGCTGGTTATGTTTCGCACCAATTACAAAAAACAATAAAATGTGAAACATGTGTCACAGCATTGATTGGTACTAGAGATCGGTTTCTCAATTCCCTAATTGAATTTAAAAGCCACGGCGGTCTGACTTACCCATCAAATGATGTTATCAAGATATGTTTGAAATCGGAACATTTTCTGAGAGTTAATGAAAATTGTATTCACACCAAACATTTTGTACCTTTGCTGATAAGCAAAATAATATCAAGTTTTCTAGGCACCCCTATTTTCAGCTGCTTAGAACGTCACGTATTAGAAAATGATGTAAATCATATATATCTTTTAATAAAAGCTGTATGCACAAAACACTTAAATATCAGAATCCATTTTATTGTAAAATCTCGATCACAACAGGACAATCCAGTTCGGAGCCAATTAACAAAAATGATTCTGTTTAAAGGGCAGTAAAATATTGGTAGTTTTTGACCTTCGTGACTGTAATATTGACTGCCATCAATTGTAGGAGCAAGCGAAATGCCACGTTCCTACAAAAAAATTATTTTTGTTGAAGCACACAATACTGAGTTTCACCCAAACTTCCCCATAAGTAAATACATAACTGCAATAAATTAGAACTTACTGGAAGCAAGGGGTTAAGTGATAAAATAGAGTTGTAATTTCTATGTAAGTTATAGGACCTCACCTATATTGAATGAATTGTTCGTTTTTATTTACTACTAGCTAATCTAGGAGTCATTTTCTAATTTTGTAAATGTTTTGATTTTGGATAAGATTAAAGGACCTTTGTATTTCTAGCCCAAAACTTACTTTATTTCATGTCTGAGATAATTTTTATGTTTAACCCCCCAGCTTTTTCATTAATTATTGCCACCGTCGCAAAAAGAAGTTATGTATAAAAAAGCCTCGTTGGAGTAATTAAAAATACTGCTCTTCATTACACACTACAAACAGCAAGTAACAGCGTAACAGCAAGTAGATTTTTTTACTGCATATGGGGACTCCGAGATTGAAGGCATCAAATTCCTCAATCTCGTAAGCTAATCTATAATAACAAAAATGTTTTATTGCTGCTTCTGTTTACAGTATGTAATAGACAGTATTTTATATATAAACATAATGTCAATAAATATAAATATACTATAGGTATTATGTGTTCTTTAATAATAAAAAATTGATTTACTACAAACTACAAGCAGTTTTTTTCTTTCTGGGTAGAAGTATAATCGTGTCTTCCATCAGTCATATACTGCAAATGAACATAACATGTTCATGACTGAATAAAATATATACATTATCAATTTTTATATATTATTGGCCACAAAACAGCAGTCGAATGAAAATCACGGTTACGGTAATGTTAGTCACTTAAGTTTTAATTGTGGATGGCGAAATTGGCCATATAGAAACCCTGAATAACAATATTTCATTAAATTTTATTTGAAAAAGATTATTTCTACAAATAGCTCAACCAGAACGTTAATCCCATTAGTTACGCCACTGGGAATAGCGCTTTGGTGCCATTTGGTATCAGAAATGTCAGTCGCGGGTTCCGTCCTCTCTCTTTCCTTGTCTAAGGGGTTAGGTTTCATTTCATTTGACAACCTTCTTTCACGTGGCACAGCCAAAAGGTGAAACGGATGAAACCCATAGGGCACCCCCTTACGAGACTGACGCCAGACAGAGCATAAAACAGTAGTTTGTTCCGTGAAAATTGGGTCAGTACCGCGATTTGGTAATTTATCGTGGCAACAATGCACTGCTAACGTATGGCGCCTTTCGCTGTCATTGGCTAAATTTAAATTCTTTCTTTTAAACTTTAAAACGAAATTACTAGTGAACAAAATGATGCAGGGTGTAACGAAATGCATCAATACACCTATTTTTGTATACACTAAGGGGTTACAATGATTTAATCATTGTTTTCAGACCCATGATACTAGTCCATTTGCAATCCAACTGTAGTTAAAAATGGCGACCATATATTCCCGTCTTATTTACTTAGTTGCTATGGTAACGCGGACATAGGTGTACAGATTATTGTTTTATAATCTGTTATTAGTTGCAGTAGAACTTTTTTTGTTTAATTAGTATCTGTAAAATGAATATAAATGATTTGGGATTACTACACAAGGTGTGTTATAACATATAACAATATTATATGCTACCGAAGTATAATATTCAAACAAGTTGCAACGATATTCTTATTATAAGCTAGTCACAGGAGATGAAAGAGAAAAACATATTTATTTATTTAAAGGATTACAAAACCGATCGTGTATAAAATTTTGTATGTATTTCGCACGAGAACAGCGTTTATGGACTTTGCATGTTGCGGTCCATAACTCCATAAACGCTAATACCTTAATAATGTGACTCTGGTTCACTTACCACAACAATACAAATGGTGCACAGCTTAAAGATTCAAAAAACTAATTTTGTCAAACTTGTCATAGTTTTGCCTCTTTAGGCGCAGAGGGCACAGACCCCTTAAAGTTAGTTAATATTACACAGAGGCGTAGCGACGAGAGCTTAAAAGGCGTGAAATACAACATCCAACATAAAAAAAACCTTTTAGTACTAATTATTTTTCTGTTCATCCTCCTAAATAATAATAATATAGCGTTTATTGTAAATACAAAATAAATAAAATACAATAAACAACAAGTGTCCCAAAAAAGTTAAAAGCTTGTGCTTGGCTACAAGGCAATTATTATAAGATAGAAACAACAAATAAGGATTAATTCAGGAATATTTATATTTACAAATTATGTATTCTATAGATAATAGTAATAACAGGTATTACATATGTCAACAAGTTGGTGAATTTTAAAGCGATCATTATTTACTATCCATTGTTTTAAACCATACTTGAATGAATTTAAAGGCACTAGACATTTTATTCTTTCTGGTATTTCATTGTATGTATAGTCTTGGATCAAGAAACGTATGACACCGTAATAAAGTATTTTTCCTTGCTTTTGGTACAACATTAGATGCATATCTTATGTCATGTTTATGTTCGTGTTTTGTCAAGTTTGATTTATTTTTATATTGGTAAATACCTAATGACATGAAAACTGTTTGGCGGATATCTAGAATTTTTGTTTTAGAAAATAACAAGTCACTAGGATATGTACATTTCACTTTATATAAAATTTTTATTATACGTTTTTATATAATTTCTATTGCTTTTATATTATTTTCACATGCTGCGCCCCACACCACAATACAATATCGTATATGACTATGAACTTTGTATACAATGATCATCTGTTCATAAGTAAGTATAGTGGAAAGGAGTTTAAATTTGCTTATAACGTAACGTACCTTTTTGACAACATATTCTGTATACTCCTTCCATTTGATATGGCAGTCTAGATATGTTCCTAAGTACTTGATACTGGTGACCATTGATATGGGAGCTACCTGTCTACAACTGATTTGTAAGTTAGTGTATTTCGGTAAGCCGTTTGCGTATCATATTACAAGCAATTTTCACAGGTTTGTTGGTCATTAGCGACTGCCAGCTGTACGGCTTGCCGACATGCTAACATTAGTACAGCATCTTACGCTATATGGTCTATAGTGTCTTTCACTTGTCAGTTTCAGTGTTGTTGTGGTTATACTGGTTATCAATGTGAACATTTCTACGATTTACGATTTTTATTCGTTAACGACAGAGAAGTGCATTTATACTCAATTTTGTATAATGAAGTTGCTAGTTACCACAAAGTGTGTGAGGGTATCCCAAATCATTTGCACACACAAAACACCCCATCTCGATTGTTCAAGTAATATTCGGTGGAATATTCTGAAAATATTGCATGTTTTCCCATTTCGAAAGTATTCTTATTATCCATGGTATTTTCTCAGAATATGCATGATGTCTAGAGTGAATGTGAACAGAATATTCATGCAGTGCATGTGGGCATTGATATTCCAATCATATTATCGTACAATTTTGTATATATGGAAATACATATTAGCAACCAAACAATTAGGGCGAGAATCCATTTTCACTGGGATAGTATCTGCCTGCAGTTCTCAAACAACACTCTTCGCGTTCCCCTATCGGTATACGTAGGAACTCAAATTACACTTGGTTTTAAATCGATTCGAAACAAGACAAGTAGAACAACTGATAGGTATTAGAATAAAAACCCCCTACTGTTGGTGACCTGGGACACAATACCGTGTTTGGATACCTCTGAATAAACAACTGGTATAGTTTCAATCTTTTGATGTTTCTTTCAGATAATGTCATCGCCAATTTAAATGTTCAACTTTGTTTAAAAATCTACTTATTTTTTTATAATAGTAATAATGTTCTATATCAACTTCTATATAAGTAAATCATTTCATAATTTTTACTTTTGTACTACGCATCGGGGCACTCCATTCCACACTCTACATTTTACACTTTTTACATTTTTCATTTGTGAATTTTATATACTATAGTACATCACATTATCTTGAAATTGTGTTTTATTTCAACCAACCTTAGGTGATAGGTATTTTTTTATGTAGTATTTACATTGCCATAACTATTCAGTTTGCTATTGTCTGTTGGTAGTGTTAACCAAAATTATACAGGGTGGGCCAATGGTGCGTGGACGGAGGATTGTAGACTTACTAAAAAATATTTGAAAAATCTGTCACTTGATCATGGTAGGGACCCTTGAGGGCTATAAAATAAAAATATTTTCACTTAAATTCTGACGTCTATACAGGGTGATTCATACCAAACTTACATTTTTTTAAATAGAACTCCCTATATATTATTGCATATTTGGAGTCCTTGGTCAATTCTAGTGTGACTTTATGTATCACACATGGAACTTTAAACGAACCGTTTAGGCGCAAATCACCATTTTTGGTATAAGTAGGTATCAGAAAAAAATTGAATATCGCAGCGATTATAAAACTTAGAAGGCCGTGACTTTGCAGTACAACTAAGTATGATATGCGTCACTTTAAGTCAGACGGATAAATTTGAATTCTTTTTGTACTTGGAGAAATCAGTAGATTAATTAAGGAAACTTCAATCACAGATAACTTGATTTTTTCAAATGGGAATGCCTATTTTGGTTTAAAGAATCAAATGTAGAAATTGATTACCTTTCTAACGATATAGCATTCTCGATATCAATCTTTTTTGCTTTACATTTTATTTCAAATTTTCAGTCAAATCGGTATTTTTCAACTTTCCTGCGTGCAAGCAACCTAGCAGGCCATGAACAATAAACAAAAGCTCGTTAATATTGAAGAAACCAACTAACTTAGTAGAAAGATGCAAAGTAACTAGAGCAACGAGGTAAAATTATGAAAATCCCTGACAACATATTAGCTGTAACCGGATACAACAGCGGCAAGATCTCTAATATCAATGAGTAGCTGGGGTATGACAGAAGTGTTTGTTTTTCACAGCCTACTAGCTATTGGGGTCTACTAGAGCTTGACAACCTTCCAAAACGATTAAAAATATTGAAACAAAAGGAAAACTACCAGCGATTTTTGCTTACAGTCTAACATGTTTAAAATGAAATTTCACATTTAATGGGATAAAAAAATTAGTCATTTCCGTTTAAGTCAAAAGTGAAGACATCTCCAACTGGCGCATTCTGAACATCTATTGAAATAATTGTTAGAATTTTTTAATTACGCTATGTTGTAATTGTGTTTATTTCATGTAGTTTTCTGCAAACTAAATTATGTTTTACAATTCAAACAGACTGCAATTCAAGTTTCATTTCCGCGATTTTGCTAATAAGTAGAAGTACCTGCTGAAGAATTTGAAGGGTTCCAGTCAGAGGTATCATTACTTTTGACTTACGGAAATGGCTACCTTTTTATAGTATTAAATGTGAACATTTATTCAGAAGACATAGATATTCTACTGCCAGCAACAATCACTAGTAGTTTTCCTTTGATTAAATATTTTTTTACTGACTTTGGAAATTGGCTAATAGCTAGTAGGCTGTGAAAAATGAGCGTTCTTGTTACCGCTATTGTTTCTGGTTAGAGCTAATATGTGTAAGGAATTTTCATAACCTTGCCTCGTTGCTCTAGTTAGTTTGCATTTTTCTACTAAGTTAGTTGGTTTCTTCCATATTAACCAGCTTTTGTTTATTTTTCATGGCCTGCTAGGTTGCTTGCACGCAGGAAAATTAAAAAACACCGATTTGGCTGGAAATTTGAAATAAAATGAAAACCAAAAAAGATTCATATCGAGAATCCTATATCGTTAGAAAGGTAATCAAATTTTACATTTGATTGTTTAAACCAAAATAGGCATTCCCATTTGAAAAAATCAAGTAATCTGTGATTGAAGTTTCCTTAATTAATCTATTGATTTCTCCAAGTAGAAAAAGAATTCAAATTTAGCCGTCTGACCTAAGGTGACGCATTTCATGCTTAGTCATACCGCAAAGTCACGGCCTTCTATGTTTTATAATCGCTGCGATATTCAATTTTTTTCTGATACCTACTTATACCAAAAATGGTGATTTGCGCCTAAACGGTTCGTTTAAAGTTCCATGTGTGATACATAAAGTCACACTAGAATTGACCAAAGAATCCAAATATGCAATAATATATAGGGGGTTCCATTCAAAAAAATGTAAGTTTGATATGAATCACCCTGTATAAACGACAAAATTTAAGTGAAAATATTTTTACGTTATAGCCCTTAAGGGTCCCTATCATGATCAAGTGACATATTTTTGAAATATTTTTTAGTAAGCCCACAATCCTCCGTCTACGCACTATTGGCCCACCCTGTATACATTGCCTTGGCACGTCCCTAAGCACCAAACCAGTTCAGTTTGGTAATCCTGAGACTTTCAAAGTTATACACGTTATACTATCTTTAGGTTATCACCGTCCTGTGACTGTGGAGAGCCCCGGCAGACTGTTCAGCATATTGTCACCGAATGCCCGATTACCGCATATGCTGGACAACAGTCGGACTTCTTCGAAGCCTCGAAGTCTGTAGTTGACTGGATAAATGGTCTTAATTTTAAAATCTAAAAACTATTTATTTTTGTTTGTTTTAAATTTAATATTTGTATTTTATTATATTGTTTAAGACTTATTACCAATCAATCCATGTAGCCATACGCTAAATAAATAAATAGGTTATCTTTGTTAATAAATCTTCAACAAACTGCTCGGCTGAGCTTTCAAACGACAACTCCATTATAAAAGCCAAACAGCTTGGGATTCTCTTGCCTTTTCGAAACTCTTATCTTGGCGAAAAAAAAAGTAGAAAACGGACATCTCTAACATGAAACGCGCCTTAAGGATCTAGAGTATAGCGCGCGAAATTGAGAATCAATGAAAAGACGTATTCCCGTGTTATCGAGGAGGCGTGGCCGCCTGTCCCTTTCTCCAGTGTGTGTGCCTAAGACGAGGGGAGATAAGTCCAAAAATCCAAAGGTAAGGTCAAAAGAACCAAAGATAAGGTCCAAAGGTCACCATAAAAATGTATTTCACATTTCCAAGCTCCTGACGTTACCTTTAAACTTACTTTAATGACTCAAAGAGCAAATTGAAGAAGAAAGCTTCCGCTTGTGCAACTATTTATCCTTCTTTTGATATCGTGTTTGGTTGTTAAATTACAGGGATTTATAAAATGTACGTTTTTGCATTGCGAGTTTTTTTGCACATTCAGAAACTTTTTTGAGAAAATCGAAAATAGTTATCATTCATTAAGGTCTTAACTATCGCCTTCTGGAATATTAAATATGTAGCTCAAAAAAGGGTAAGTTATGCGAAAAATTGTGAGTCCGTGTTTTATATGGCAGACACGTATGTATAAATGTGTGTATCCAGGCCCTTTAAGACAAGCCCATATTAGCCATTAGTCTTTAGAACGTTTCTTTGTCACAAAATTTCATTAAATATTTCTCTGAAATATATCTTTAGCATTATCATTCTTGACACGCCTTTATTAGCTTAACCTGTCCGTTTGTCTGTGAGTTTGTAACTCTCCTTTGGATTAAGAGGTCGGACCGCACACTGAACGCTCCAACTTTGCCGCGAAAATGATTTTGACGGCTTCAAACCTGTCGGACCAACGGTTGTATCCGCTGACTAACGTATGTTGTAAAAGTTTTGAGAATTTTTTTCAAAACTCGGGAGGTAGTTTCACCGTTGGAAACAATTCAGAAATCGTTACCATGGTAACCAGTCAACATCTAAACGTAACAGTAAAACCATTTTGTTATAAGTTGTCAAAATGTCGTACAAATTAGATATTCAGAAAAGTATTTACAGTCTAGTGGACGACTTGAAAAAAAAAGAAATAGTTCGCCTATATCAAGATCAAAATATTTCTGTTGCCACAAATTATCGAGCGATCCGTGAATGCGAAGAAGGTATTCCCTTGTATAAATTTACCAAAAAGCGGACGTCTAAGAGCGTTGAATGCTGCTACAGTTCAAAGAGTGGTCAACAGAGGTGAACATCGAGTTGGAACTTCAACACGAAAACTTGGATGCATTTTTCACGTCAATGCTAGCACAATCTGTAGAGAAATGAAGAGAAATAACTTGAAATTCCGAAAAAGAAGAAAATGTCTAAAGTATTCCCCAAATCAGTTAGAAAGAATTCCTCAATGCTGTCGCAATTTACGTCGTACTCATTTTGCTGGCAACATAAAAATTATTCTTGATGATGAAAAGTATTTCACATTTTCGAACTCAGAAATCAAAGGTAATGATGGTTTTTATACAAGAGACTTTGAAGCCTGTCCAGATAATGTAAAATGTAAGCGAAAAGAAAAGTTTGAAAACAAAGTGTTAGTGTGGTGCACTATATCGGACAACGGTATTTCACAGCCGTACGTTGGACGAGTTAGGGCCGAAGCGGTTACCGCAGAAGTCTATACTCAGATATGTTTACCTAAACTACTCAATTTCATTAATGCCCACCATGCTAATGACAATATAATGTGTTGGCCAGATCTGGCTTCAAGTTATTATGCTTTGCGTACGAGAAACTGGCTAGAACAACACAGAATACCTTTTGTACCACGAAACGACAACCCTCCCAATCTTCCTCAAGCAAGACCTATCGAAACTTTTTGGGCTCAACTGAGTGCCAAAGATTATAACAATGGCTGGGAAGCTCAAAACGAACAGCAGTTAAGAAGAATAATAATGCTATAGATCAGGGAAATTGATTTAGGATCTGTCCAAAACCTAATGAGGAACATTAAGAGAAAATTGCGAGCCGTGGAAGATCATGGCCAATCAGCAGTACTTTAATATCATTTTTATATTAAGAAATATTGTTATTTTTTGTAGTTCTTGTTATAGTTCAAATATATTATTGTGAGACATTTTTTTAATTTTTTGAAAAACTTCTCAAAACTTTTGCAACATACATACGTTAAGAGATGGCGCAAACACCTTAAAGATTGTCAATATTACACAGAGGCATAGCGACAAGAACTTCAAAGGCGTGACATCCAACTGTTTGGGAGTTGGTATTTTTGTGAAATTTATTCAGGAAAGTCGACAGCTTTAACTATCGTTTATCATTTAAATCAAAAGTACGTCTTCTTTGGGCCCCCGACAACTATTACTGACATTAACTTATACACCTATTTAAAAAATGGAGTCAAGTTGATTGACTCAGTACTTCCCACACATAATGATGATACCATTTTATTATTTCTCCATTGCATGAAGCTATAGTTTGAAGTTCCCTTGCAACCACATCATCGTCCACCCGCCCGCAAAAAACATCCAACGCAAAAATTCTCGTGAATAGTTTCTTGCGTCTTCCTCTTTAGGACCTAGGTCGCCACAGTTTTTTTCTGCATGCTTCAACTGGATGATGCGAAACGATCAGGAGCCTCCAAAATGTCTAAAAACGAAGTTCAGCTGGTTTTATAAGTTTAGTTTTTTATTATTCCTGCGCCGCCACTGACACGATTTTTCAGAAACAGACGCGTTTTCCATTCTCGCCGCGACACTAAATTATGTGTCAAAATTTCATTAAAATCGATTCAATAATGTTCGCTTTACGCAGTATACATAGAACGAAATAAAGCAAAACTCGTATGCATACATCACAAAATTGGTTTCTGTAATCGGCAAGCCAATGTTCAGATGGACTTAAAAAAGTGTAATATGCCGCTAGGCATTTTTTACATAGGTCAATGGACAACCTATTATGAATACAACAAATTTTTCAGTTTTACAACCCCCCCCCCCGCCCCCCCAACCACCCCAAATTCACCCCACCCAAAAAAAAGTAGGAAATGATCAGGAACCCCTAAAACGCCTGAAAACGAGGTTTGAGGAATATTTGAAAATTTTTGTTTTTTGCTAATTACTCCGCCCCCCGTCCAACGATTTCCAAAATTATAGAAACATTACCTACTACGACCCCACAACATATCGCTTCGCAAATTTCATCACAATCCATGTAGCGGTTACTGAGATTACGACGTTCGAAAAACACCAACAGACAGACAGACCGACAGACAGACCGACAGACAGACCGACAGACAGACCGACAGACAGACCGACAGACAGACCGACAGACAGACCGACAGACAGACCGACAGACAGACCGACAGACAGACCGACAGACAGACCGACAGACAGACCGACAGACAGACCGACAGACAGACCGACAGACAGACCGACAGACAGACCGACAGACAGACCGACAGACAGACCGACAGACAGACCGACAGACAGACCGACAGACAGACCGACAGACAGACCGACAGACAGACCGACAGACAGACCGACAGACAGACCGACAGACAGACCGACAGACAGACCGACAGACAGACCGACAGACAGACCGACAGACAGACCGACAGACAGACCGACAGACAGACCGACAGACAGACCGACAGACAGACCGACAGACAGACCGACAGACAGACCGACAGACAGACCGACAGACAGACCGACAGACAGACCGACAGACAGACCGACAGACAGACCGACAGACAGACCGACAGACAGACCGACAGACAGACCGACAGACAGACCGACAGACAGACCGACAGACAGACCGACAGACAGACCGACAGACAGACCGACAGACAGACCGACAGACAGACCGACAGACAGACCGACAGACAGACCGACAGACAGACCGACAGACAGACCGACAGACAGACCGACAGACAGACCGACAGACAGACCGACAGACAGACCGACAGACAGACCGACAGACAGACCGACAGACAGACCGACAGACAGACCGACAGACAGACCGACAGACAGACCGACAGATCGACGGAAATGAGTGAGGCGGATTTTCGTTATGTTAGACATCATTAAATGCCAAGAAAGCGTGTTTATCTCGAAATCTAAAATTTTCACAATACTCCCCTCACCTATCGTTGTGGGAAGTAAAAAATGTCAAAAAATGTCTTCATAAGGGGAGTTCTGACCTCCAAAACCCCCGTCACTACGCCCATGATGTTATAAATACCCCTGTCTGCCCCCCCCCCCTAAATGGGATGGATCCTCGCTACGTCCTTGATTATATAGTTATTCGTAAATTGAGCGCCCGATGCTCATTTCACAATCAATCATACTAGTATTTGTGGTTTATTATTGTTTTAAGATTGTTTTAACAATTATTTTTAACTTTTAAGTCCTATGTTTTCAAAAGCGTGTTTCTTTTTCTTTTTTTGACTATATTTATTATCTTTTTATTTTCAATATCTTGTGCACCCCCCATTCATGCAAATGCTCCCCCCTTAGAGGGCGTGCCCCACAGTTTGAGAATCGCTGGTATATGGAACGGATTTGGGCTGCGTTGTCGGTGCAAAATGGCGAATGCCGAGACATCAATTATGCATCGGGCTTCCTGTAAAACAGGATCAATGCCGATGCCTGTTGGATGCCAGTACACAGAAATCCACTATCATGGGGACAATCGCTTTGGTATACCATCGACGGAATGCTGTTGATAAAGCGCCCTCTCACATCCTTACGCTGTTTGGCTCGATTTATTAGAGCTAGGGCCAGAAAATCAATTACGCCTTACCTGAGCGTAAACATCTTGTGTGCCGATTAGCCCTAATTAACTTGAGGTTACTATAAAATCCTGCGCCGGTACTCTGTAACTTAGATACGTGTTTCTATGCACTATGTACTATGCGATCGGGTGGCCTCGTAAATATGACAGCGTGTCGTGACAGCGTAGTAGACACGTGATAGGCACCCGAAAGTGCCCGATAGTCATGGTCGTCATGGTGATAGAAACATGTTTCTACCTCTTAGGTTAGAGAGTACCGTCGCTGGCTTCTGTTTTACCGGATCGTCTGATTTCAAATCCAGCTACATCACAGAAACCTTTTCGTTGGCAAAACCAGGAAAACTGCAATCTCAACTACTTTAGGTCTTCATTCAATTTTTACTTCCCACGCCGATAGGTGAGGGGAGTATTGTGATCGCGAAAATTTTCGATTTTGAGATAACACGCTTTTTGGGCGTTTTATGATGTCTACATAACGAAAATCCACGTCACTCATTTCCGTCGGTCTGTCTGTCTGTCGCTTTTTTCTAGCCTCGTAATCTCAGCAAACGCTGCATGGATTGTGATGAAATTTGGGCAGCGATATGCTGTGGGGTCGTAGTAGGTAATGTTCTTATAATTTTGAAAATCGGCGCATGGGCGGCGGACTTATAGCAAAAAACAAAAAAAATTAAATATTCCTCAAACTTCGTTTTTATGTGTTTTAGTGGTACCTGATCATTTTCTACTTTTTCTTGGGTGGGGGTGAAATTGGGGTGGTTGGGGGGTGGGGGGCTGTAAATCTCAAAAATGTGTTGTATTCATAATAGGCTATCCATTGACCTGTAAAAGAAAGACCTAGCGGCATAATACCCTTTTTTAGGCCAACATTGCCTTGCCTATTCATTCCAGAAACCAAGGGACAGAATTTTCTGATAAATACATAGGAATATTGCTTTAGTACGTTCTGTATTGAGTAACGTAAAAGTTATGGAATGGATTGTAATGTAACTCTGTCACAGTATTACACCGCGGTGAGGATGGAAAACGCGTATGTTTTGGAAAAATCGTGTCAGTGACGGCGCAGCAATAATAAAAAAACAAAAAAAAAAAGAACGCCTCAAACTTTGTTTTTAGGCGTTTTAGGGGTTTCTGATCATTTTCTACTTTTTTTGGTAGGGGTGAATTTGGGGTGATTGGAGGAAGGGGGTAGGAAAATTGAAAATTTTGTTGTATTCATAATGAGCTGTCCATTGACCTGTGAATGAAAAACCTAGCGGCATAATACACTTCCTAAGGTCCATTATACGAGTATTGTTTTGATCGTTCTGTATTGCGTAACGCGAAAATCATTCAATTGATTTTAACGAAATTTTGACACAGTATTACTACCGTTGCGAGGATGGAAAACGGGTATGTATTGGAAAAATCGTGTCAGTGGCGGCGCAGCAATAATAAAAAAACTAAAAATATAACAACAGCTCAAACCCCGTTTTTAGGCGTTTTAGGGGTTCCTGATCATTTTCTAGGTTTTTTTTGGGTGAGGGTGAAATTGGAGTGGTTGGGGTGGTGGGAGGGTTTGTAGAACTGAAAGATTTGTTGTATTCATAATAGTTTGTCCATTGACCTATGGAAGAAGTACGTAGCGGCGTATTTTTTTAAGTCCATGTCCATTGCCTTGCCTATTACAGAAACCAAGAGACTTAGGATTTTGTGATGTATACATATACGAGTATTGCTTAATTTCGTTCTATGTACATTGCGTAAAGCAAAAATTATTAAATTGATTTTAATGAAATTTCGACACAAAATTGACTATCGCGGCGAGATTGAAAAACGCGCCAATGTCTGAAAAATCGTGTCAGTGGCGGCGCAACAATAATTAAAAAACTAAAAATATAAAAACGGCTCATACTTCACTTTTAGACGGTTTAGAGACTCCTGATCGTTTCGCATCGTTCAGTTGAAGCATGCGGAATAAAAACTGTCGCGTCCTGGTTTCTAAGGAGAGAGACGCAAGAAACTATTTACGAGAGTTTTTGTGTTGGATGTTCTTTTGCGGGCGGGTGGGCTATGATTTGGTTGCAAGCGGATTTCAGACTATAGCTTCATGCAATGGGAAAACAATAAAATGGTATCATTATTATGTGTGGGAAGTGGAAAGTACTGAGTCAATCAACTTGGCTCCTTTTGTCATGTAACTGACAGTTATTTACACGCTTTTATTAGCTTCGCCTGTAGTAGTAGTAGTAGTAGTAGTAGTAGTGATGGGGAGGCGAACCCAGGCAAGTAGGCCACCTTTGGCCCTTTTTGCCAACCCCACTGAACCAATCACTGAAAACACTAAAATTCTACACCCTAGAAAGCTCCTTGTCGAACCTACCAGACCTCCTGACGAAAGTCAGTATGTCCGACCATTTCGCTGAATATAGTGGCTCCTCCCCAAACTCCGTCGTGCCGAATATCTCAACCCTAAGGTTGCGATAAACTGCACATCTGCCCAGGAAGTGGAACGCTGTCTCGTCCTCCTCCCAGCATCTGGAGCAAATGGGGTCCCCTACCACTCTCATAAGTGACAAATGTCTATTCAGCAGGCAATGGCCAGTAAGAACCCCCACCAGAAGGTTGAGCGTCTCTCTGCCTTTATTCAAAAGCCATAGCGTTCGGCCCTTATCAGGGCCTGCTATGAATCTCTTGGCTTGCCTGCAGTCGTCTCTCTCTAACCAGGCTTTCGCCAGTTCCTTGTAGGCCCACTTGTCCAGGGCCACATTGACCTGGCGTCTGCTAATTCCCAGCATAGGTTCTGGGCCGATGCAGGGACTGCTGGCCCCTATCCTAGCTAATCGGTCCGCTCTCTCGTTACCCGGTATACCAATGTGTCCGGGGACCCACAGCAGGGTCACCTTCTTATGGCTTGCTAATTTCTGAAGGGCGGCCGAGCATTCTTGAGCGAGAGCTGATCTGGCCCTCGGAGCTGCCACCGCTTTCAGAGCTGATTGGCTGTCAGAGCATATATATATGCTCTGTTCAGAGCACTGTTCGACTTCCGTCGAGTATGCCACCATCAATATCGCATACACTTCCGCCTGGAAGACAGTCGTGCAGGTTCCCAGCGCGAAGCTCCGCCGCACTTCTTTACCCTCCAGACAGAAGCCCGCTCCCCCGGATCCTGACTCCTTTAAGAGCGATCCGTCCGTGTAGCATACCAGACTATTGGGCGGAAACTTGACTTTCCCTCTCATCCAGTCATCTCTTTCCGGGATGACTAGTGAGAATCCCTTATCTAAATTTAAGATATCTTTGGCTTTTTCCATCCTGAATGACGATATCGGGATATTACTCTCCGCGAATCGCTCTATTCTGGTGTGGCCAACTAATGGTTCTCGTGCTACCCACGTTCCCCCGTCACGCATTCTCAGGCAGGCCGACATCGCCTCTCTCTTTATCCAGAGGTGCAGAGGCGGCAAGCCCAAGAGTACCTCCAGGGCAGCAGTGGGTGTTGTCCTCGTGGCACCTGTTATGCTCATTGCTGCCAGTCTCTGAATCTTTGCGAGCTTGAGCCTGACAGAGACCTTCTCCACGCTCGGCCACCAGACCGAGCTGCCATACTGGATCCTAGATCTTACTACTGCCGTATATAGCCAGTTTAGGACCTTGGGTTTGAGGCCCCAGGTTCCGCCGACTACCCGACGCAACTGCCACATGGTAGCTATAGACTTTTTATACACATAGTCGATATGCTGTGCCCATGTGAGTTTATTATCAATTATCACCCCCAGGTACTTGACCTCCCGTGTTAGGGTCAGTGGTACACCATGGAGGGTGGGGGCTTTGAAATCATCTATTTTCTTCCTGTGAGTGAATAGGACCAGCTCAGTCTTTACTGGGTTGATTGAGAGTCCTGATTCGCCACACCATCTATCCAAAATGTTGCACGCCATCTGCATCCTATCGCAGACGACGCCCAGGAATCTACCAGAGACTAACACCAGGCCGTCATCTGCGTAGGCCTGCGTATAGAAGCCGGCCGAGCTAAGTCTCGCAAGGAGGCCATCCATAACAAGGCACCAGAGGCGGGGGGAGAGGCAGCTGCCCTGCGGGCAACCCCCACTCACCCCAACCTCGAGCTGAACCTCGCCTAATGTTGCACTAGCCTTGCGATTCTGAAGTGCCGACCTTACCCAGCAGACCAGAGTGGGTGGAACACCCCTGGTCTGAAGGGCGGTGGATATATTCGCTGTTCGTGCTTTATCAAAAGCTCCCTGTACGTCGAAGAATACTCCCAGAGCCACTTCTCTGTGAGAGAGGGCTCTTTCTACTTTTCCTACTATAGCATGCAGGGCTGTTTCCGTGGAGCGGCCCTGCCTATATGCATGCTGATTATCATGGAGGGGATAGGTAACGAGGATTTCCTCCACCAAGTATCTGTCCACGATCTTCTCCAATGCTTTCATAAGAAAGGAGGTAAGACTGATTGGTCTGTAAAATTTTGCTGAAGAGTAGTCGATCTTCCCTGGTTTAGGGATGAACACTACTCTTGCTGCTTTCCAGGACGACGGTACGTATCCTAGCGCTATGGAGCTCCGGAAGGCTGCCACTATATGTGGCAGCAACTCCTCCAGATCTCTTTGTAGCAGCGCGGGGAATATACCATCAGGTCCGGCTGATTTAAATGGACTAAACTCGTTTATTGCCCAGGAGACCGATCCGTCGGTTATCATCCTCTCGGCCAGGCCGGCGTCCCCTATCAAGAGAGCCGACTCAGCTTCTGGAGACAGTTCGCCGGATTCTCTCGGGAAATGCGAGTCGAGGAGGTATTGGAGAGATTCCTCCACCGATGTAGTCCATGTACCATCCTCTTTCTTGAATGAACTAATGGTTTGTCTCTTCTCGCAGCTGAGCAATTTCATTAGTCTGGCGGATTCTGAAAGAGACTCCAATTCTCCACAGTAGTTCCGCCAGCTTGCTCTTTTGTTGCTGCGTAGCTCTTTTTTGTACCTTCTCCTTGTCTCTCTAAAGGCATCCCAGGAGGCTCCATCGCCCCTCTTTGTAGCCCTGTTAAGAGCCCTCCTTGCGGCCCCTCGGAGTTTATTTAACGTCCCGGACCACCAGGGTACTCTCCCAGGAGCCACAGCCCTCAGTGGGCAAGATGCCTCAAGTGCAGTGCGGATAGTCTCCTCCAAGTTGGAGACACCGCGCTCCACTTCTTCTATTGTGTTATAGCGTCCAGCCGGTTCCCTAAGGTTAGCAGCCAGGGAGGCCTTGTAGGTCTCCCAATCGGTTGCTCTAGGGTTCCGGCATTGGGCTACCTCGCTGTGTACTGAATCTATCTCAAACCTAATCATCCTGTGATCACACAGAGATATGTCATCTGTTACTCTCCAGTCTGTTACTACGCGAACCAGATCCGGAGAAGCTACCGTGATATCGATAACCTCTTTCCTGATCCGATTCGCGAA
The DNA here is from genome assembly GCA_951848785.1 of Callosobruchus maculatus. Classification (NCBI taxonomy): domain Eukaryota; kingdom Metazoa; phylum Arthropoda; class Insecta; order Coleoptera; family Chrysomelidae; genus Callosobruchus; species Callosobruchus maculatus. The sequence continues at coordinate 41,606 of CATOUR010000289.1, forward strand.
TGTGGCTTCTGTGCCCTTGTTAAGAATCTCTAAATTACGAGATGCTATGAACTCTAATAGGGCTTCGCCTCGACTGTTTATGCCCGAGCTACCCCATACTAAATGATGCGCATTAGCGTCCATTCCAATAAGGAGTGGCAGCCCATTGCTATTCGCGAAATCTATTATATTAACTAGGTCTGTAGTCGGGGGTAGACTCGCGATATCGTACGGAAGGTACACGCTGCCTACGACTATCTTAAACCTAGAGTCACTAACCTTGAATTCCAGTACGGCGACCGCCGCATCTCTGGTCCCTAGCTGGGGCAATGGCGTCACCTGCAGGTCCCTAGACGCGAGGATGGCCGCCCTGGGGGAGTCTAAGTTGCCTGACACAAGGTTGAAGGTACTGACCTCCAACCCGCGTATTTGCTTCCTGTAACAATAGGGCTCTTGAATTAATATAATCTCTTTAGTCCTTCCAGCAACGATGGCCAGCAGTTCGGCCGCGGCATCGTTGCTGCGGTGGAGATTAATTTGACTTACCCGCAGCTGTGTCATAGTTCCTGCGGTATGCTGGGGAAGCATCGGCACGGCCTATTTCGCTTTCCCGGAGGCGCCTTTGCCACCAGATGGACCCTGCCAGGCACCCCTCCCACGAGCAGCCACCCTGTGGACAGCCACAGTGCAGAGCTCGTAGAAGAAGGACCAACCAGCCCGTTCTAGCAGCTTGGCCTCCTCGTTACTAATCGAGAAGGTGATAACGTGGTCACCCTCTCTTCCCTCGCTCATTGTCTCCAGATGCCTCCAATCTCTTATATTGAGATCAGGGTTCTGGAGACTAAGAGTCCTAACCAGCCGCTCTAAATTTGGCTGTCCCTGACTATTGACCCGGACGCCCACCGTGACCGGCCATGGAGCGTCCGCAGACCGTACAGGCCTGAAGACATGGTCTCCAATGTCCAGGGGGGGCAGTCGGTTCAGGAGCCAGTCATGAGACGTCTCATCGTAGGCTGTGACTACGAACCAGCCCGTGTCATACAGCCCCGAATTCAGGAAACGGAGGATAGGGGCTCCTTCTTCCTCCATTGCCTGGATTGCTCTTCCTACGACGTAGGACCTAATTTGCTCCGCCTCGTCCGGGAGCACCAGTCCGTCACGTCTGTCAGACCTTATGACGATCTGTAGCTCTCTACGGACTGCAGAGCTGTAAGAGGTCGGTTGCGATGACCCAGCAGCCAGCCGCGAAGACCTACCGGCAGATTCCCTCAAAAGAGGGGATATGCCACATGAAGTCGACGCCCTCTGCGCTGGCGGGTACTCGCCCCTGACCTTCTTATTCGCCCTCTCCGGCGGTGTCGTCAGGTCCTGTCGCGATCGCTTGGCACTCTCCGGTGGTCGTCCGACCGCTGCTGCCTTAGGGGCGCGGGCGCCCTGCGGCTGTGGATCTGCAGGCCCACCGGTGCCGCCTTTCTTGCCCTGGGCGCTGCTCGATCCCCCTCTCCCCACTATCGCTCCGCCGGGCGCCACCCTGGGGTTTGTTGCACCCCCGCGAAGCGCCCGCCCGGACCGCGAAGAGGTTTGAGGAGTCGCGGCCACAGGATCTCCTCTCTTTAATGCCGGCTCAGTTGGCAGCACGAAGGGCTGCTTATTCGCCGCCCGGTCCGCTGCCCTCTTCACCGGCCCTCTACTGTAAGAGGAAGCCGGCCTATGGCCCCCTCGGCTTGAGATATAGATGGTACTTCCGGGACCCCTTTGTCGACCGAAGTTCCATCTAGAGTGACCGGGGGCTGCCGGGGCTAGAGATGTACTTGTCATCTCCGCCTCCACGGCTACCGCGCCGGCTGCTCTCTTCTTTTTCCTCTGTCTGCTCTTCCAGTTTCTCCTTGCTTTGCCCCGTAGGTGCGCCGGAACGAACCCCTCCTCGTCACTCGAGAGTGGAGGCAGAGATGTCGGACCAGCAGCACCAGCCGGTGACCGCAGGAGGTCATCTTCTTTATCTGAAGGGACACAGGGGGAGCTCCCGCTAATTATAGGCTCCTCTGTGCCCTCCATCAACTCAACAGTGGAGGTAAGGTCCTCCATTGGGGGTTGTGGGGTTGGGACTTGGGATGGGGGTGGAGATGGTAGTTTGGGTGGCACATTACTCGTTTCTTCATTTGCTTCTGTGTTCATTTTAGTATTTTCAGGTTTGGTTGTGTGTGTGTGTGTGTGTGTGTGTGTGTGTGTGTGCGGGTGATGGTGCGGGTGTGATGGTGTGTGTGCGGGTGTGTGCGGGTGTGTGTGTGTGTTTGTGTTGTTGCGAGGCTCAAGGCACGGCCCCCGCACCCGCTCGCCGACCCCCCACCGCCGTCATTCCCCTCGGGAAAACCCGGCGGCCACAGACGAAGCCCCCGAAGCGTGCAGCAGGGCCTTTGTCCAGGCGCCACCTGGCACTACTACACGCCCGAGATTATTCACCGGCTGATGGAACAGCCCTCCAAACTGGCTAGGTCGGACGGGTTCCTGTACTAACCGGCGGCCCAGGAGTGCCAACCCTGGTTTCTTTCGTCGCTACCACTCCGGGAAGTTCCCAGCCGGGGCAACAGTGGGGGAGTCGACGCGCGAGACAGAGACCGCACCTCAAGCCACGCGAGGTGATCCACTCAGACCGACGCGGAACAGAGGAGGTCATAGAGGAGTAGGCGAAGGGCGCCCTCACTCTAACACCACCATCATAGTACCGCGGCGTTCAGGGTAGATAAGCTGGGGTCTCAAGGGATTGCTACACCCAACATTTTACTTTATCCCTTTCCGTGGAAAGTGAAAAGGTAAATATGCCCCTGGAGTTCCACATGATCCGCGGGACAATATTTGCATATTGCCTTCCCAGGGGGAAGAGGAAGGCTCCGCAAGGCTTTCGCCGCAAAGAGCCATTACTTCCATTTTCTCATTCTCTTCTCATTTAGAGAAATTTAGGCCCTGGGGTACCCTATCAGCCATTGGGACGCGACAGGTAGGTCGTGGACAAACCTCCGCCTAGAGTCTTCGCCGCAGGATTGGGGATTTAGGACGGGATCGTCCTTCCTCCTGTCCTCCTGCGGATGAAGTCTCGCGCGCTGCAGCTTCGCCTGTATGTTTGTTTGTTTCTCTGTGAGCTTGTAACTCCCTTTTGGATTACGAGGTCGGACTGAACCCTTCAACTTTTCCGCGAAAACGATTTTGACGGTTTCACATCCGTAGGGCCAGCGGTCGTATTCGCTGACTGAGAGATGGCGCGAACATCCTAAACTTTGTTAATATGACACAGAGGCGTAACGACGAGAGCTTAAAAGGCGTGACATCCAACTGTTTAGGAGTTGGTTTTATTTTTCAGGAAAGTCGACAGCTTTAATTATCGTTTATGCTATGAATATTGACCAAATACAGTTGATCTTCTTTATTACACAGAGTATTAATAAATACAGTTTAAAAAACAAAAATAACATGCTTTAATGATAAAATTGACAAAAAAATAAAATGCTTAAAATAAAATAACAATGAACAAAAAATACTAATATTATTGTCATGAAAGCATACCCGATACTTTTTTTACAATAATACTAGTATTTTTCGTTAATTATTGTTTTAAGCTTATTTTAAAAATTACTTTTAACTTTTTGGTCTGATGCTCTTTAAAAGCGTATTTTCTAGTCTTTTAGACTATATTTATATTTGCCTATAAAGACAATATCAACACCCGATGCTCAATGTTTACTTAAGATTAAAAAAACCAATCTGGATATAGTAACTTTGAATCTGATGCAATTGACGTAGCTGATGGTTCTGATTTTGAACTAACCATGTATATGTAAAAAGTTCGAAAAAAGTAGAGACTGCATTGCTGTTTACAGAATGTTTATTAGAAGTATTTATTTGGTTAACAGTCACTGTTCAAAGTCAAACTTTTTTTAAATTCAACGATGGTTTACCTTACACAGTAATGTAGGGCACACTGATGTGGCTGCTATTTTGTCATGTAGCTGGTTTGGTAACTAACTACCTACTTTGAACCTAAATTATTATGATACGTAGACACTTTTTATGTAATATGTAATATAATTTAATGTGGCTGTTTGGCTTTTAGAATGTTCAATTTTTGGGAAAAACGGATGTAACTGTTTTTGAAACTATGCCCTGCTCTTTATACGTTTATATACATCAATTTGCTAGGGCTATAGCCAGTGGCGTAACTAAGGACCCGCGGGGCCCGCAGCTGCGGGGGGGGGCCCGTCGTTTTGAGGGCCCCGTAGTCTTGAAGTGTAACAAGAAAAGTAGATACTAAATTAAAAGGTCGGTTTCCTTGTTGTTGGTATATGTTGCAAAAAATACCTATGAACCCCATGATACAATACCTATCATTGAAAAAGTGGGATAATATTATATATATTTTTAACTAAACCCTAAATATTGGCGCAGCATCTGCAGTAAATAGAAAAATACGGTAAGATAGCATACGTCAAAATTGTTTTGCCTAATTTAACGCGATGCCTTTCACAACACAGGTCACACAAACAACCAACACATAGGCAAAACGGTGTAAAATACAAACTAAACGACGACCTTCTAAAAAATTACATTTTTACTGTTTCTGTGACCTGTGTTGTGGAAGACATCAAGTTAACTTAGCTAAAAATTATTTGACTTTTTTTTGTTTGGGAACTGCATTTGAAAAGCTGTGACTCAATACAAATTTATGTTTTTTGCGAGCTAACCTCAACGTTAAAGCCCCGAAGATGGCAATAAACATTGCCGGAAGCTTGGCCGTTTCCTCTATGCAGTGAACCGTGTTTCTTTTTAAAATTTTGGTCTCAACCCCAAGATTTTCTGTTCCGTCCTAAGATATTACTTTTTTTAACTGTGTCATTGAAATAAACTAGATTTCATGTAATTTTTTTAAACTGAAGAATAAGCTAGATCCAAAATAAAAAATGTATCAAAACGTACCTATCCTAGTCTGTTTATGTTTAGTTTTTTGTTCGAATTTTGTCTTTATTAGAAATTACACCTGTCAGATAGTGCAGTAGTCACTTTCTGTTTAAATTTGTTAATTTTAAATTGGTAATTCCTAAGAGCGACAAATTGTTATAAACGCAAATTCTAGAATTTACCAATTTAAAACTAACTAGGATAAACTGAAAATGACTAGTGCATTAATTGACAAGTACAATGCCTGATGATAAAACAAAAATTCGAGCAAAAAACTAAACATATATAGGCTAGGTACGTCTTAATATACAAGTCCAGCCCAGGGTTTAGACTTACTTTTTTCGATTCTGTATCTCGCTTATTTTGCACTTTTTGGATAAAAGTTATTTGAAAAAGTTGTTTATTTTAACGACTTATATACACAGTTTAAAAAATAGAATCAACTTAGGACTCACCCTGTATATATGCATAAAGTATGAAAAAGAGGCCACGGAAAATTTCTTGCAGGGGGACCCCGGAACGTATCTTACGGTGGGTCCCGAATTTGAAGTTACGCCACTGGCTATAGCTAACAGGACGACTACGACGATAGTAAGGGACTCGTGGGCAGTTCAGCCTAGGAACTCACTTGAGGACGATGCTGCACTACCGACATTATTGACGAACACTTCTTGCTTTGATTGACCTTTACCCATGATTTTGGTTTTTCTTCACAATAATACATTTATTCGGCACAAAAGACTTCGAGCTCATTGGCAGGATCGCCATGTAGTAAACTCATAATTTGGGGTTATAGGTTGTTCTTGATCCAACCCTCTTCTTGATGCTCTCATCGCGAATACCCCGTTTATTCACTATTTTTACATAACTACCTATTCTATTTCCAATGTGTTTTGTTTATTACAATTAATGCTTAACTACTCACTTATACGCTGCCCAACTATCACGACGCACGCGCACAAATATACACTACCTTACTTAGTTACCTGATACACTACAATAACACACAAACAATAGTCTTTAGTTCGATTGGGCAAGAAAACACTTGGTACGGATTTAACTATTTATTTGCACTTGCTATATACCTACTTAACAGTCTAATTTATTTACAGTCACTATGTCACTACACTAATTTATATTAATTTGACCTTCACTTCACTAATTTATGTCACTGTCCATGTATTTTGCGCGCGCCACTGGAATATCGCCTATTACTTCTCGCTGCACTGCACTCTGTTGACCGTCTCCGTAAACTCCTATGCGCCTTATATTAGATGCCTGCCAATGCCGCGGCCCTTCGCGGCGCTACCGTCGTTCTGGAAAGCGTCTCCAACATTCGCGGCCGCTTTTCTAGATAGGAACTGGGCCGGACGGGCACAATAGTAATCAACAAAGCATCCTAGCCTTACTACGAATACTGAGCACTTACGTCACTGTCACTATGGCTTTTTATGAAGAGAGAGAAGTCTGTGTGAAACAGCGCGCCGTTGACAGTTTTCAATGTGGTCTCTTGATACATATTCAAACATTTATTTATAAACATTATTTATTTTGTATATACTCTTAAAATACGTTTATCCTACCTTTAAGTACAAAAAACCGCTAATCTGTCATAAGCGCCCATGTTAAAATTCTGACTTTTAACTGTGAGCAACTTTCTGAAATGATCGATAAAAAGTTTTGAACTTTTGAAACCTATGTCATTGAACTTAGCAAACTTGTTTCTTCATCTCATTCGGGATTGCTTCTCAGCCACTCTGAACTACTATAGCGTTTCCTTAGAACAAAATAGGTACTTATACTGTTGTCGAGCTATTTGAAACCGTTTCCTTGCTCGTTTAGGTATAGGAATAATAACTTAATGTTTATTTTGTTTTATTTTATTTATATTAAGGATGACAACCTCAAGCTTGATGCACAAACCAAACAGTCCCGTTATCTGAAAAACAACTTAAAGAAGCACAATGACACCAATATAGGAAGTGATGCATATAATCTCAATCTGTGATTTGATATAAGTTTATATAGAAAGATAGATGTTGGATAAGATACCAATTTGTTAAGTATATTTAATTCACAAACACAGGCCAAATCTCAAGTATTAACAATTTGATTATGTCAATTTGCTGGCATATGAAACAAAGGAAAAAATATTAACTCATATTTTTCACGTCTATGAAATTGTATTCGATATTTTCAAACTGTTAGATAGAGAAGAATCATTTTGAAAATTCTTTGTTTGGTAATTTTACCCCTTTATAAAGATTACCACTTTGGACAAACATGCTGGAAAGAATTTGTAAAAAAACTGGGCCTTTTCCTATTTGTAACCTTTCTCACGACAATCTTTCAGGTAATAAAGAAAATACTTCATTTTAATAATCACCATATTTTTATTAACTTCCATAATAATGAACCAGTCATCAATCTGATTACACTGTTATGTTTGACAACGCATTCCCTTCAAAATGATGTGTCACAAGTATGGTAGTCTCATTTAAGATTTTGAAGTAGTGGCTGCTGGGGGTAAGGGGATTGCTGGCATTGTGATTACGTATTTAGTGGATAAGTTCCCCCTTCAAATACAAATCGACTTGTTACGGCGATTTTTATTTTTTTATCATTTCAAAGATAAGGTGGGTGGCAAATTTTAGCTGGGACACACTGTATATCTGCTCTTTTAGCTCGGATAGTCTTGTCTGTGCGTATTCCAACGTCCTAGTATAATTTGTATTGATTGTTCGAGTACTGACGTTGGTGTGTGATTGTATACAGGGTGAGTTTTAAGTACCGGCTCCGTCGATAACTCCACTACTGTAGAAGATAGCGAAAAAAGTCGCTCATAAAAGTTGTAGCCATGGATATGCTCCTTGCTCAGAAAATATTTTGATTTATACAGGGTGATCCATAACTACGTGGTGATGCAAACATATATTTTTTTAAATGAGACACCCTATATATTATCCCATTTTCAGATTCTACTAATAATTCCTCTTCTCACAATATAAGGTATTATAACATTATACAGAGTATTTCAAAAGTTATGACCATTTTTGTATCCAAATCGCTGTCGAACGTATTTTATCTCAAAAAGTAATGAATCAAAAATTATTTTTTTTTTACATGAAAAGATTAAAAATATCCTCTAGGTTTAAAATCGGCTATAAAAAAGCCTGTGACGCATATTCGTATATAGGGCGATGTAGAATGCAAAATCTAGATTTTCTCTAGAGTAGAGTCAAGTATACTGAGAAAACAATTTTGTAGGCGTGATGCATATTTATCAAGCAGATTTATCAGGTAGGTTTTGAAAAATTGACTGTTTTCATAACCTGCTCAATAATTCCGTGCTGTGTGAAAAACGAGCCCTAAAAATTAATTTTTCCATAGAGGGTATTTATGAGAATCTTTGAGAAATTATCTACTTGCCTCTAGAATATATCAACTATGAACAGCAAAATCCAGAACGGAGGCACTCTAAAACTAATGCGTTTGAAATATTGAAGAATCGTTTTATTTGGACTGTGTCGTTTAATATTTCATAGCCTACCTGATAGATCTGCTTGATAATTGTGCATGACGTCTATAAAATTGTTATTATTATCTCGTTAATTCAGTGTTTTGACTTGATCAAGTACTATTATGGCCTTATATTTTAGTTGTTTGTTAAGTAAAAATAAAATTTGATAGTATTTTCTCAAAATAAATAAATTTTAGTAAACGAATATAAGGTATATTTAAAATTTGTAGAAAAATTGAAATATCTCAGAAACTAATGAATGCAGCCATAACAAGTACTATACAAAGATGAAAGAGCATAATAAAAGCAATCCTTTGGTATAATAAAATAAAGGGTGTTACATGTAAAAAAGAGAGTAAAACTATATTTTGCATTCTACATTACCTTGTTTACGAATATGCGTCGCGGGCTTTGTAGCCGATTTCAAAACTAGAGGTTACTTTTTATCCAACCGTGCAAAAGAAAAGATTTTTATTCATCACTTTTTGATTTGACAGCGGCTTGGATATAAAAATGGTCATAACTTTTGAAATACCCTGTAAAAAGTAACAATACTGCATATTGAAAGAACAAAAATCGTTAGAGGAATTTAAATATGGAATAATATATAGGGTATCTCATTTAAAGAAATACATGTTTGCATCACCACATAGTTATGGATTACCCTGTATAAATCTGAATATCTTCTGAGCAATGAGCATATCCGTGGCTACAACTTTTATATACCACTTTTTTCGCTATCTTCTACAATAGTGGAGTTATCGACCGAGCCGGTACTAAAAACTTACCCTGTAGATCTGTGTTTTATATTAGTTTGTGACTAATATTTGGTATATCACTTTGGCTACAGAGTTACGTCTAGCTGTATACTCGACTCCAGCAAAGAGTTTTGCATGCGCTTTTTATCTGATCTATTGTTTCTTTCGGTTGGTGACATTTCCTCATAATCGTTTGTTATGGATGGATCTTTAATTATGTATTTTATGTAGTTTCGTATCGCAATCACTTGGTCCTGCATAACAAGCATAAAACTCTTAGTTTCTGGAAAGAGTTGGCCATTCTGCAGTCAAATGTATGACTGTCTTTCATTAATGAGTGACGAGGTGTTCATTTTTTCTTGTTGTGATGGTATGTGATTTTGTGCGTCTGCTGCGTGGTCTGGGTAGGATAAGGTGAGTGGTGTATAGTTTTTGTATGCTTTTACTACTGAACTATGTATGTAAGTTCGACTGTTTGCTTTAGAAAAAATTTCTGAGTGCTTTTATTTATCTTGCGTGAAGTGACTGTATGTCCCTAATTCCTCTTCCTCCTTGTTTTCTTTCCATGATATGCCTTTCCTTACAGGCTTTTTGATGTGACATTCTGTGTTTTGTGAGTTTTGTTCGTATGAGTATGTGGATGCTTGCAATGTCAGTATGTGATCACTTGATGAAAGAGTATGTGGGGACCGGTACCGCATACGTATTAATGGCTTTTGTAATGTTTTTAGAATTTTGTTTTTGGTATAGCCTGATTAGACTAACTCTCATGTTAGTTGTGCCTTGCCTTGAGTGTTGTCGATTTAAACATTTTCATTGAACTCCAGGTGCTTATACGCTTCATCTTTGTCCATGTTGTGCAGCGTTTGGTTATTTATTATTTCCTATTCCGGATGGTTCTTCCATTGGGTTTATTGATATGGAGCACCTTGTACTTGCTTCATTCCGACTTTATTATTATTATTAAAAAATAATTATCGTTCCCTGGAACATCTGTCAATCAGTCTTGGTTAAAAGTTATTTTTATTTTGTACTTTAATAAAGATCACAGAGGTAGCCGAAACCTCAAATAAGTTTTATTTTGAAGTAAATTTGGTTTTCTGTTGAAAGCGCGATAGATTAGAGAGACAACTACATGACAAGTTTTAGAAATTACACAGTCCTCCTTTTCAAACAACTACTTACTTCTATTTCCACCCCTGTCTATATTTGCACTGTTCCATAGGGATGATCCGATCCGCAAACAAGGGCGATATATGTGTTCGATATTAATGGCATTCTTTGGTACTGATTTCACGACAAAGAACAGATCGCAACGGGGGCTTGTGACAATTGAAGCTGAATTCATTTGAAGTTAATCACATTTTGTGGGTCGCTCTTTCGTCCCCGATTTGTGTCTGCACCGAGGAAACGTGTTTAATTAAATGCTGTTCCTCGAAATTTGGAATTACCGTATTTCGTAACCAACTTAAAAAAAAAGAGTTTAAACGATTTGTACGAATAAATTTTCTGGAACTGGATAGTTTGGAACTAATGTATTACGAGACCTTTTTCTCGCTTTACTACCTAGTAAATAAAAAAATGGAGTCAAGTTGACTGTGCGGGGGTAATGCCCACATATACAGTTATTAGGGTAAGAGCTGTATCGATGATCATGCCAAACTTTATTTAAAAGTCTGGGTATTATGACAATATTTGCGAAAAAGAGCATAGGTAAATTCAAAATGTTGTATGACGCTCATAATCATGACACTAGAGGCTAGAAAAGACAGTTCAGCTACATTCCAGAGTAAATAAATTTAAGATACTGGAAATAGACATAACATCTTATCTGTGAGTTTGACTAGTCTGTCAATATGTGACTTCAAGGGAGAAATTAGAGAACTTCTTAAAAGAATTGCTCCTCATAATCTAGTCGATTCCAGGAATGACTGTTAGGTTAACTTTATTTCTTCATTGGGTCAGTTGCTATGCTTGTTGATTACCTTTTATTATTAATTTATATACATTTACCTTTTTAAATGTTTGTATGATGACATAACTTTTTTGTATATAACGCGGTTTTTTTGTTTTGGTCAGCCTCCCGCAAAGGCTGAAAGCCTATTGCTCTGTAGAAGCTCTGCGAGAGGATAAGTGTTGGTGCATGTTAGATTTGGAGCGCTGCAGGTTGTAGCCGTCGGGAAACAAATTTCCCGGCAGCACATTCCACAGCGTCGAAGTTTCCAAAGGAAGGAATACTGGAGGAAACTGGTTCGGGGAGTAGGGACCTCGACCTGGTAAGGATGTGCTCGCAGAGCCTCTCTAGTGTGCCTGGTTCGGACAGCCTTTGGTGTTATTATCTGGGAGAGCTCACTCAAACATCTTCCGTGATAGAATCTGTAAAACGGGGATAGGTCAGCCACCCCTCTTCGATGTTCCAGGCTGTAGAGGTCCTTTGTAAGATTAGGCGTATCGATTAATCTAACTGCTCTCTTCTGGATAGTGTCCAGAAGCTTTAGAGAGTGCTTCGGAACGCATCCCCACACATGAGAGCAATACTCCAGCGATGGTCTTATATGTGCCTTATAGAACAGCAATAGTTGCTCTGGTGCATACATCTTCCTACAGCGGAACAAAATTCCAAGCTTGTGGGATGCCGTTTTAGCAATATTGACGACGTGGTCGTGCCAGAACATGTTGTTGTTGATGTTGATCCCCAAAAGCTTGACGGAACGTGACTCGACTATGGGGTGACCTTCCATTTCCACAGTTGGTAAGCCAACGTGAGACTTCTTTGTAAGTATTGTTGCCAATTGTTTTGATATCTGCGTTGCTCTGTAAGGCATGCTGCTGTCGTCGACGTACCGTCTTCTGGGACTGGGATGATATAGTAGCTTGCCTGGTTCCATGCACAATATTAATGTACTGTCGTCTGCGAAGCTGTAGATTGGAATAAATGCTATTTCCAGCAGCTCGTTGATGTAAGAAACAGTGTAGGGGATAGGACAGATCCCTGAGGAACACCGGCGTTTATTGAAAATATATCTGGTGAACAGCCCTCGACTACAACAAACAGAGATCGGTCGTTCAAAAAGCTATTCAGCCACTGGTGCAGGCCACGTCGTAGTCCATAGGCAGCAAGATTGACCAGAAGTTCCTCATGCCATACTCTATCGAAGGCTTTCGGTATGTCAAGAGCAACAACACGGGATTCTCCATGTTTTTCTATTGCTCTGCTCCACAAGTGAGTGACGTAAGCGAGGAGGTCACCCGTAGACCTGTGCTTACGGAAGCGATACTGGCGATCCTTTATGATGTTGTTGTTGTCCAGGTATTTCTGGAGCTGTGTGTAAATGACAGTCTCCATAACCTTAGACATGATGCTGAGAAGAATGACAGGTCTATAATTGGAGGGATCGATTTTATTGCCTGTCTTAGGGATGGGGATCTTCCATGAAGCGGGAAATACGCCTCGCTGATACGATAGTTTGTTTTTACATCAACTAGCTTGAAAAATAATAATTATTATTTTTATTTTCCCTTAGCATGAAGCTATATTCTGAGATTCCCTTGCACCAAATCGTCTCTTGCCCTTCCGCAAATCATCTCTCTCGTAAATAGTTTCTTGCCCGCAAAATACGACACAGTTTTTATTCTGTAATCTTCAACTGATATCCTTATTATATGGTATGCCAATTCTCTGCCATTTGAAAACATATTATATTACCATTCTCAATCTTTAAAGGGCAACGAAATATTCCGGGGTTTCCAGACCACCCTATTCGATACCCTATCCCACCTCGCCTCATTTTGACCACCCAAAAAAAAAAAATAGAAAAAGATCAGAGATCCCTAGAGTACCCAAGAACGGTGTTGGTACGGCTTTTATATTGTACTGTTTCTTTTTTAATTCAATTTCACCGCCACTAATACAATTTTCAAAAACTATAAACTTAATGGATCTCTGCTGCAGCCCACGGTACGGCTTAGAAACTTCTATCAGTTTAGTGGTGAGCTACAGACATTACTGAGTTATCTACAATAATATAATTTCAAAAATTATTTTTTATCTAAGATAGATAGATCTATTCATAGATCCAGAGGCGCGTAAACCCTATACCAGGACAAGCGAAAAGAAAACAGAAATAAGATATGTAAAACTTTAAAACACGCTTTTAAAGAACATCGGACTAAAAATTTGAAAAAATACGTTTTCTTGTACTTGCTGCGTAAGTATTAAGTTCCCTGCAGTAAGTACTGTACTCTATCGACTTCCGTCTGTAGTCTGTGAGAAAACGTTCATCGTTTTCACGTTAAAATTCATTCTGAAGGAATATAATTGTGTTATAAAATTCAGTTCTTGATGATTTGTGAAAATCTCAAATTTAAACGTTTCCAAGCAGAAGAACTATGAGTTTAAAACCAAAAAAATGCTATATTTGTTCCTTTTGGCCGTAGAGACGTCCGTTTTATTTCAAATGTAATTAAAGGTTTTTTGAATAAACTTTCCATAAAGATTTATTACAAATAGATATGACAATAAATGTAAAGGTTAATGAATTTTGTATTAGCTAAAAGGAACTCATTTTTATACAAAATTTAACAACAGTATTTATAAATATTATTTTAAACGCCATGATAACATTAGACGTTGTATCTTGAAATTATCTCTCATGGATTTCAATGCATATAAAATAAATTAGTAGTTCTTTCAATAGCTACAACATTTATTTTGACAATTTTATTCAAAAACTTAACCAAAAAATGCAAAAGATTGGGTTTCACAACTTAAACGATTTATCATAAAAAAACTACTACCACTTAACAGTTTCTGATATCTGTAATATATTTACCCACTTTTTCTAATTAGACGGTGTATTACTGGGCTGCAACTCTAGTGTACTCCTTGATGGCTTCTTTCACCTGTGCATGCAGTGCTATCAAAAAGTTGCACTGCCACCATAATTTTAAACCATCAAGTTAATCCATAAAAAAATTTACAACCACAACCAAACCATAACGTCAACTATTTACCTAAAATCAAGCAAATTTTGCTTATTATCCGAAAAAGAGCTTTAATCATTATTAATATTTATAAAGATAGGAGCACTCGACCATCTGATACGATGCTTATGCTATCAGAGATAAAGCCAGCTGAAGCACGGTTAACCCACACAAGATATAACAATATATCATCTTTATGTATGTTTTGATCCGATCTGTCACCTGTCACCCTTATTTTTTCACCACCCCATGACAAATAGAAATAAATGTCCCTCACGCGGGTCATCAGGTGTCAACCTGACGCTCTCTCCGTTTAGTTGGGACTATCAGCGAAACAGAGTAGACTTCAACCTTCTATTCATCGCACATTATTCTGATTTTAATCCAGGGGTGGAATGGCTGTTCGTGCAGCAGTTTTTATCGGTAGTCAGAGTATGTGCTAGGTGCCTAGGACAAAGGTGTCTGCTGTTCAATAATAGCTTATACAACTAGAATTACCAGCACGCTTAAAATCATAGTAAAATGTCGTATTACATCGATATATTCAAATTTCAGAGGCACTGAGCCAATTTCACTAACTAATGAACACACCCATTTAACCTCATCTCACCATGATCCCACCTTCTCCTCGGACACAGGTCAACCCTATGTTTAGAATGTCAATGTACGCTAACAATTAAGCACATCATTCTGACCTGTCCAAAATATGATACTATCCGATCACAATGCTCGATGCCAAGTATTCTTCAAGGATGTTTTACTCGAGCCACTAAAAACCTATTATGCTTCCAAAAAACTATAAATATCTATCTTCAAATTTAGAATTAAAATAAACCCCCCTTTGATTTATTGATGATCCCATCTGATACTGAATATCCATACTATGTGAATCCGAAAATGCACAACTGTGTGTACACTGAAAACTGTGAAACAAAATGATATACAGCTAATAACCTTGTTGCCGTGAAGTAAAGGAAAAAACATCCATTGATATCAAACTCGTAACAGTTGCTCAACGTTGCTCAGAAATTACTTCAATTTAACCACATAAAAAATAATTTCGCATTATGTACCTTCGTAATATATAGAGGGTGAGTCGGTAGGAACGCACCAAACTCTAGGAGTGTATTATACGCATGAATATAATGTTAAAAAAACCTATATTCTTTTATCCGATTCTCATTTGTTTTCAAGTTACCTATAGCGTAGTTAAAAATGTTTATATAATTTTGGCATAATCAAAGTACGTCATGTTCCAGGCTTAAAGTATTTGACATTAATTGAACGTTTATGTGTTGCAAAAAGCCGCATACACGGGATTCGACGAATAAAAGGTGCTGCAGCCCATATAAAGAGGAAAGAAATTAATCAATTCGGAGAGAAACAAGCGATCCTCACAGATGAAGCAGAAAATGTTTAGAGGTCACTGGGGCTATTTTTGAAATTTTTAAACGAAGCGATTGTTGCTCGCCAGAATGAAATTTCACATTATTAATAGTATGCAAAAGTAGTCACTTCGTCAAGTCAAAGATAGCGATACGTCTAACTGGAGCATTCTGAGCGTCTACTGAAATACCTGTTCAAAAATGTTAATCGTTTTAGAAAGTTTGCCAACTCTAGTAGATCTCAGTAGCTAGTAGGCATACTCCAGCTTCTCATTGACATTAGAT
This sequence comes from Callosobruchus maculatus, assembly GCA_951848785.1. Lineage (NCBI taxonomy): Eukaryota > Metazoa > Arthropoda > Insecta > Coleoptera > Chrysomelidae > Callosobruchus > Callosobruchus maculatus. Next base: position 57,463 of record CATOUR010000289.1, read on the forward strand.
CATCATCATAGTCACAATGTCTTAACAGACATGTTGTGAACTCGTGAAATGCATTTACTTAGTTTACGTGTTTCTCTTGGGATATGTTTAAGATCTTTAATGCAGTAGTTTCCCATTTGCTTTCTGCATCCTCATGCCGTTGACCAGATGGTATCTACTGGTTCATCCGCCTTTAGGAGCAATTTCTCACCCCAAGGACAAGAAGGTGTCCTGACTCTTCTCAACTCATCCACCCAAAGCTGTTGGTTGAGAAGAGGCTACTGCTTATACCGACAGTAGTTCGGTTCCTTTTAGTCGCCTTTTACGACACGCAGGATATACGATGGGAGATATTCTAACCCGCCCCCACACGGAAAGACATTAGATATCTTACCGCTATTGTCTCCAGTTGGAGCTGGTGTGTTGTAAGGACTTTTTATAATCTTATCTCGGTACTCTAATTCGTTTGCATCTCTTTACTAAGTCAGTTGGTTTCTTCCATCTGAACGGGTTTTTGTTTATTTTTCATGATCTGTTAGGTTGCTTATACGTAGGAAAATTGAAAAAACCGATTTAACTGAAAATTTGGAATAAAATGAAAACTAAAAAAGACATATTGAGAATTCTAATTCGTTAGAAAGGTTATCAAATTTTACATTTGATCCTATAAAAAAGGCATTCGCATTTGAAAAACTCAAGTTATCTGTGACTGAAATTTCCTCAATTAATAACTGATTTCTTCAAGTATAAAAAGAATTCAAATTTTACAGGTTGACCTAAGGCACGCCTACCGCTTAGTGGCACCCCAAAGTCTTCCAAATTTTATAGTTACTGCGATATTCATTTTTTTCTGATACCTACTTATACCAAAAACAATGAATTGTGCCTAAACGGTTCATTTAAAGGTCCATATTATGATACATAAAGTCACACTGAAATTCTGTAAGAAATCCAAATATGCAATAATATTGAAGGAGTTCTACATATTTAACAAAACATAAGTTTGATATGAATCACCCTGTATAAACGTGAAAATCTAAGTGAAAGTATTTTAACGTTATAACCCCCAAGGCTCTCTACCATGATCAACTAACATGTTCTTAGAATATTTTTAATAGGCCCACAATCTTCCGTCCACTCATTATTGGCTCACAGTTGCGCTATGATGCATTCATCAAGATGGATGAAAAAAGCCGCCGTCTAACGCTGCGTTTTGACCAGGGATGTGCTAGCGGAGGTGGCGGAGCTGTGAAACGGTTTGCAGATGAGCGTTGCGAGGGTGTGCAGCGGGCTTTTTTCAGAGTTTTCTTTTTGCTCGCCTACATCAACAGCAAACGGCCCTCGCCCACATCCCTCGCAACGCACTTCTAGCGCACATCTCTCGAAATACATCAATAGCACACATTCCTCGCCAACTTGCCTTGTTTTGTACGTACAGAAGCTTCGCTCCGCTAAGCCGTCTCCGCCAGAGCTGTGCTGGGCGAGGCGAGGTAACTCAAGCGATTCCATTGGTTAGTTAAAAACACATTCTTCTTAACACATTCACGCACATCTCTGGTCGAAACGCAACCTAAAGCTGGCATATGAAGCGTTAGCGCTTGTCAGTATGTTCTTGCCATTGTTATTGATATTTTACAAACCTCGCCAAATGAGCAAATTTCCATTTTTTCAAATTTTAGTTAATCAGATATTCCTAAAGAGTTAGCGAACAACTGCGAAAAAATTTTGTAATTATCTCCATTAATAGAAAAGTTATAGTCCTTCGAAGTTTGAAATGCCGCATCCTCCACGCGAAGCCGCTGTGACGTCACACGACACAACGCAAGCTTGTGTATGCCCTGTCGAGGATGCTGCTTCCGCAAGCCACCGCGTCGCTGCCGCCGGCGGCCTCCTCGTTCATGTTGTTATTCCTTATTCTTTGTTTTCAGTAGGGTAGGCGACACCGACGGCGACAAAATGATACACTGCAGTATATTGGTACTCGTATTATTCGAATATGTCTAGCACACCGAGAAACTATAAATATTGCATTGTACTAACACCACCATAAAAACACTAAACAAATATTTCAATGGATAGCCTATTGTAAATACAACCACCACTACCCCAATTTCACCCCCACCCAAAAAAGTAGAAAATGATCACGAAACCGCTAAAATGCCTAAAAACGAAGTTTGAGCTGTTTCTATATTTTCAGTTTTTTATTATTGCTGCGCCGCCGCTGACACGATTTTTAAATATCATAAAGATTTTACATCCTCGCAGCGGTAGTAATACTGTGTGAAAATTTAATTGAAATCAATCCTATAGTTTCCTAGTTACACCATACAGAATGATCAGAAGCAGTACTCTGGCATGTATACATCAGAAGTCGACGATCCGTAATAGCCAAGGTACTGTTCGGATGCACCTAAAGAAGTGTATTATGACGCTAGGCCTTTCTTTCACAGGTTAGTGGACGGCCTGTTATGAATACAATAATCTTTTAGTTTTACAACCTCCCACCCTCCAACCACCCAAATATCAACCCCATCCAAAAAAAGTAGAAAATGATCAGGAACCTCTAAAACGCCTAAAAACAAAATTTGAGGGATATTTAAAATTTTTAGTTTTGTGCTAATTACTCCACCGCCCATGCACCGATTTTCAAACTTATAGGAACATTAGCTACTACTACCCTCACAGCATATTGCTGCCAAATTTTATAACAATCTAAGCAGAGGTTACTGAGATTACGTGGCTAGAAAGACCGACGGAAATGAGTTGTGTGAATTTTCGTTATGTAGACATCATAAAACACCCAAAAAGCGTATTATCTCAAAATCGAAAATTTTCACGATCACAATGCTCCCCTCACCTATCGGTGACCGTGATTGTGAGGGAAGTAAAAGTCCATAATCATGTCAGGAAGATTACTAGAATCACCACGTACCTCGAACGTAACCTTCCTCCATAGTTCAAAAATATACTGGCGTCTGCCCGTTACAACAAACACCTTCGCCGTTCCACTCAAGTCTAAATGTCGCAAACGGTACAGCGCAGCGTATGCATAGCGGAGTCCCGACCAGACTATGGCTGCCGCGGACAATTAATAACATGTGACGTCATCCAGCTTATCACCTCCGCGGTCGCTTTACGCAAATATAAAATTGGATAACTCCGCCGTTTTTTGGAATATTCAGATGATTTTTGAGACGTTCTTCAAGTGAAGAAATAGACTATCAGATAATAATGAATTTTCCAAATTTTATTTTTTTGGAAACATCTCCATTATAGGATTGCGGAAGCGCGTCCTAGCCCGTCACTGGCCGATCGTCCTACAAATCCTCCCGGCAGGATCAAACGCAGCTGCCGGCGCGTACCGTGCTTGTTGGCTTGATGGCACTCAAGCCGCTAGAGCCGATGCCTGCCTGCGCCTGCCCTCCTCTGCTGCTGGCTCATTGTGTGCTTTAATTTTAGCACTCGATATTCATGATCCCGCTCCTCGCTCTGCGTATAATAAAGATGGATTTGAGAGGCTGCCCGACTAATACTCTTCATATTAGAGCAACTGTTCCACTATTATCCGGGCTACATACGATGCAGAAAGAGTAGGAATCAGTAATATGAGATTACGGTAACTTATATTTTCGGTAATTTACGGTGATAATTTACATGTTTTTAAGACCAAAATTGATTTCCGTGATAATAAAATTCCATTAAATAACTGTGGTAATTTATCGTAATATATTTTTTACTTAAAAAAACTGCAAGTGAGCAAATAGAAGCAAACAGCAAGTCTCATTTGTAAACACAATCAAAATGAATTTGTCTCTGTTTTTACTTCTCACACTGATAGGTGAGGGGAGAATTGTGATCGCGAAAATGTCAGACGATACGCTTGTCGGACCTTTTATTATATCTACAATAACGTAAATCCACGTCACTCATTACGGTCGGTCTGTCTGTCGGTCTGTTTGTCTGTCTGTCTGTCTGTTGGCGTTTTCCCAGCTTCGTAATCTCAGTTACCACTGCATGGGTTGTCATGAAATTTGGGTAACGATATGCTATGGGGTCGTAGTAAGTAACGCTAGTTTTGAAAGTTGGTGCAGGGGCGACGGAGTAAAAACAAAAAATTTCAAATATTTGTCAAACTTCGTTTTTAGGCGTTTTAGGAGGAGGCATTTTTTTGATGAGAGGTGGGGGGCTACAAAACTAAAAAAATATGTTGTATATGCAATGGCTGTCCATTGAGCTGCGAAAGTAAGGCCTAGCGGCATAGTACACTTTTTTGAGTCTATCCGAACATTGTCGTGCCTTTTACAGCAAAAAAGGGACTGGATTTTCTGATGTATATGTTACGGTTAAAGTGTTTACTTTGATAGTTTATATACTATCCAGCTAGTATATAAACCATCGAAGTCTCTTGTTATTTTAATGGAAAATTATATTTCTACTAAAATAGCGATGAATATTGGTTGGTTTGTATACTATCCAGCTAGTTTATAAACTATACAAGATATGCCGCTAAAGTATTATACCACAAAGATATCACCCATATTAACCAGTGTTTCTGGTTAGTTTACAAACTGTCCACATCATTCGGATAAAGTATGCACCTAATATGTCTAGTACTACATAATATCCAACTCGTTGGTTAGCATGTAAGCTAACTAGTCCTCTTTGGTTACTTTAGTTTAAAAAAACAATTTTGAATCAAAAGTGAAGTTTATTCATAGATACAACATACAACTGCTATAATTACATAAAAATAAGTAAAAGAAACGGAAATACTATTTGTGTAACAAAATATTCATATAAAATAAATCTCTAGACCCTGGGCAGCTTTAATGGCATCATAGGTTTCACTCAAACGTAAAATAATCTTTCCAGATCTTTTATGTTAGATTACATAAGATGATTCGATTCTCTGTAAATCATAAGTATTCATTTCATGATAATCAATCTTGCTATTAGTGTTAGGTCCTTGTTCGCGTATTCTCTTTATATGTTGTACAAGTACATTATAATCACTGTCGTTCATTAATTTTGAATTTTGGTACTTTTTTCTCGTAACAACGTAACATTCTAATAGTAACTTTTCAAACTGCTGTTGCTGATCCTTTTTTGGTAACTAGATACCTGTTCTTAAACAAATTTTACAAGGCACGACAGTAAACAATACCAACACGTCACACTTGCACTTGCATAAACATAACCATCTCTTTTCTGTTAAACTGACCCAAAGAAAATTAGTTAGTTTACATACTAACCAAAGAGGATTGGTTAGTTTACATACTAACCAACCAGTTGGTTATTATGTATTACTAGAGATATTAGGTTCATACCTTATCCAAATGATGTGGATAGTTTGTAAACTGACCAGAAACACTGGTTAATATGTGTGACATCTTTGTGGTATATACTTTAGCGGCATATCTTGTATAGTTTATAAACTAGCTGGCTAGTATACAAACCAACCAATATTCATAGCTATTTTAGTAGAAATATGATTTTCCATCAAAATAACCAGGCATTTGGACAGTTTGTATACTACCCAGCTAGTATACAAACTATCAAAGTAAACACTTTAGCCGTAATATATACAACAAGTATTGCTTTAAATCGTCCTGTATTGTGTAACTGAAATTATTGGAATGATTTTAATGAAATTTTGACACAGTGTTAGTAAATCGTGTCAGTGATGCAGCAATAACAAAAAACTAAGAATATAATAACAGCTGGAAGAATATAACAGAATCCAAACAGATCCCCTCACAGGGAATCCACGAATATATACCTGATCTCTCCTTGCGCAGATTACTGTCCAGAAAACCACTAATTACAAAAACTCTCCAACTTGAGTCTGACAGTTTTAACCCTGCAGTTAAATGGGCAGAAATTTGGGTGCCCCAACAACAAAAAAAAGTGAACAGTAATCTAACTATTGGTCAAGAACCCCCTGGTTTTGAGCTCCACCGAAAGGAATCGTTAACCCTAAACAGAATTCGCACGTCGCATGGAGTGTGCGCTGATTTGTTGTTTAAATGGAACAAGCGCGAATCCCCACGATGCGACTGTGGAGCGGAACGCCAATTTGTCAGGCATATAGTGCACGAATGTGGCTTTGGAGCATATCCAGGGCAACAACAAGGACCTCCTCCAAGCCAAACCATCAGCCGTAGAATGGATTTCCAGGCTCGATATTAACCTATATAGTCTAGTTACTATTTAAATCGGAAAAAACAAAAAAAAATTACAAAAATGTTTTACTTTTTTATGACCTTTTTTCATGTGTACTATAATCATACGCTAAAATATAAAAACAATAAAACTCAATATGAGAGCGGATCTAAAGGCGCGTACAGACCAGATTTCCAACGCTAGCCAACGGCACTGTGAACATGTTAGAACGCGTTGGTTTTGGTGTGTATGGCGGAAGCCAATCGAAGTGAACGCTTCCCATTGGCAACGCTGGCATTGGCTAGCATTCGGTAGTCGAGCGGTAACAACAAAGAGATGCTTGTTTGTCTCGAATTTGGTGTGGACGCGATTTGAGATTATTTTCTGATTTCAGTCGTTGGAGAACATTTGTTCCGTGCCCACGTTTATTATTATTGTGATATGGAGTGATGAAATTATACTTAGGTTACATTTTTGTAGGCTAAAATGTTGTAAGCAGAATTGATAAAAATGTACCTGATATATTCTTGTAGTGATCAAACTAAGGTCAAACAAACTTCTGGAATAAAGGACGAGATTGTTTCGATAATTTAAATGTGTACGCAAGACTAGTAAAGGAATTTCCATTTGTTAGATAGTGCAGTGTAATGGCCAATACTTTTTCAGCTGGAATATCTTTTCGGTATTTGGTATTCTTTTTCTCAATTTTTGGAGCCACTAAATTAAGGAGTTGGTCAAAAGTTTCTGGGGTCATTCGATATGAGTTCCTAACCACCAGACCAGATATTCTTTCCGGAGCTGATTCAATAAATTACTCGCGTTGTAGGAACTGTTTTTTACGATGTTTTACGATGTTGCATAGGCGTAGTTAGGTGGGGGCTCGGGGGGGCTAAGCCCCCCCAAGAATGAAATTAGCCCCCCCAAAAATCCGAAAATTCCTTGTTTTGTTCTAGGGCGAGGACTTCAGCCCCCTTAGATCCAGGGACTTAAGCCCCCCCAGATTCAGAGACTCAACTACGCCTATGCGATGTTGTCATCTACTAACGTCTGTGACATCCCCAAAAAAAATTAAAACACCCCGAAGCGCGACCAACGGTCACCAATGCAACAATAAAAATTCGGTATGGACGATGTTCTCAAATCTATCCCAAAGGAAAGCATTCCAAACCAACGCTAACGACAGCACATGTGTCGTTGATGTTGTTCTACGTTGGAAATTTGGGTCTGTATGCGCCTTAATGCCAAATCTTGACTGCTAGGCGATTGTGTTTTTATGAATGGACCGTAGTTTTTTAATTATAGTCCGGGATCCCAGGCCCATTTTCACTACTTACTACTAAAAGATAATTTTGCGTGAGTAGCTTCATTTTGATGAGACGCCCAACTTTTTCCTCTACAAAAATTCTCGATTGTGGTAGCTAACAGGGGTAGCAGGAATGAAATATGTCAATTTGACGAGTGTCAAAAATTAATTACTAAGGCCCAGTTTCACAATCATTGGTAACTCCTAGTAGTCACTTGACCGACAGATGGAAGTCAACCATTAGTTATCGGAGAGCTCTGTTTCACAAAGAAAACCAATGGTTGAACTTATTTATTTTAAGTTGGCACCACGGATTGATGTCAGAGCACTGCAATAATGGTGTTCCGTGAATAAAAGCTAACCCTTTGACAAAGAAACCTAACCTTTCTTTTAATATTTTTGATTTATGTCACTACAGAGTATAATCAAAATCCATCGACGTCTTAGACGTCAGTATCAAATCCATGTTTTTATAACCTCCAAAGCTGTCATCGATTGACCACAGTAAACGCTAAGATAACCCATACCGCATCCTTGGGTTAACATAACTACTGGTTGACCAGAGCTTTTGACGTATACCGTCGATTATGAAATGGATTATTTTCGCTAACTACTGGTTTTCTTTGACCACTAGTTAATTAACGATTGTGAAACTGGACCAAACAGTTAGTTTTTCAACTATATCCAAAAAATGTGACCAACCTTATTAGAAAAAATGTTTGTCCTACAAAATCTATGGTTTGATCACATTGTCCCCCTCCATCCAACATGTACCAATAACAAGGTCATACAAATTTATTACTAACAGCCTGATTTTTTCACTATTGCTTCGTTAATATTTATACAATTTGACAGCAACATGGTCCTACAAATCACGTGGTACGTTATCCCGGTCCTACGCTCAGAAGTTGTAGTACAAATCCCGGGTGTAAAAATAATCACTATAAAGTCTAATGTTCGTGGATAGCTTCGTTGCGATGAGACGTCCAACAATTTTCTATACAAAAATTCTCGATTGTGATAGCTGACAGGGGTAGCAGGGATAAAGTATGTCTATTTAACGAGTCTCAAAAATAAATTATTAACGGTGGGTCCTTTTAATCAAATCTTAAGGATGTGTTCAACATTATAAATCAAATATTTGTCAACAAAATTCAGCAAGTATCAATCAGGAGGTCATAAAAAATGATTACTAACTTATATTTCACGGTAGCTTAGTTAATACTTAAATAATTTAACAGCTACATTGTCCCACAAATTGATTGGTATGTTATCCGGGTCCTACGCTCTGAAATGATCCTTATTACTAACTGCAGAGCATTGTGTATCGTATCATGTATTCCAAGTTGGTGTTGACCATAAGGGTGTCCATGCAAAGATATGCTTGAGCAGTTTTTTTTCCAACATGTGAGCAGAGCAGCATTATTTAGATAGATAGATACGTTTATCTCCAGAAGAGTGTATAGAACATTGTGTAAAAGGTCAGACATGAAGCAAAAATAATATACAATTTTGTACTTAATACAGTAGATATTGAAGTTATTTCTTAAAGATTTCGGCAAAGATTACACTTTATAATTATAATACAAGCAGAAAAATGACAATTCTTGTCGGACTAACGGTACATACCTGTTTTCTTCTGGGACATTATTTCCTTTGGACAGAGAACACAGTTAACCTATTATGTGATAGTTTTGTCTTACAGTTAGTAATGAAAAAATGTGGTATTGACAGCTTCTGAGCGTAGGACCGGGATAACATACCACGTGATTTATAGGACAGTGTCGCTGTCAAATCTTATAAATATCAACAAAGCAATAGTAAACAAATCAGGCTGTTAGTAATAAATTTGTATGACCTTGTTATTGATACATGTTGGATGGAGGGGGACAATGTGATCAAACCATAGATTTTGTAGGACAAATACTTTTTCTAATAAAGTTGATTACATTCTTAAAATTTAATTAAAAAACTAACAGTTAGTAATTAATTTTTGAAGCTCGTCAAATTGACATATTTTATCCCTGCTACCCCTGTTAGCTACCACAATCTAGAATTTTGGTAAAGGAAAAAGTTCGGGGGTCTCGTCTAAAGGAAGCTACTCACGCAAAATTAGCTTAGTGGGTAGTAGTTATTTATTATAGATTTCGGCAAAGATTACATTTTATAATACAAGTAGAAAAATGACAATTCTCGTCGAACTAATGATACATACCTGTTTTCTTGTAGGATATTATTTCGTTTGGTCAGAGAACACAGTAACCTATTATATAATATTTTGTCCTACAGTTAGTAATGAAAAAAATGGTCTTGTGATATTAACAACTTCTGGTCGTAGGATCGGGATAACATACCACGTGATTTGTAGGACAATGTTGCTGTCAAATTGTATAAATATTAACGAAGCAATAGTGAAAAAATCATTCTGTTAGTAATAAATTTGTATGACCTTGTTATTGGTACATGTTGGATGGAGGGGGACAATGTGATCAAACCATAGATTTTTGTAGGACAAACATTCTTTCTAATAAGGTTGATCACATTCATAAGATTTATTTGAAAAACTAACTGTTAGTAATTCATTTTCGACACTCGTCAAATTGACATATTTCATCCCTGCTACCCCTGTTAGCTACCACAATCGAGAATATTTGTAGAGGAAAAAGTTGGGCGTCTCATGAAAATGAAGCTACTCACGCAAAATAAGCTTGTTAGTAGTAAGTAGTGAGAATGGGCCTGGGATCCTGGACTATTACGTATTTATTGCCGCTCCCGGCAAGTTCGAAAATTTTGTGGTACCGAGAATGTGTAATAAGGGCTAAGTTAACCTACTTGACGCGATTGTTGCTTATTTTCCAATTTTAGCATAATGCTCACGCATACATCAATCGCCATAGAGCGCCACTGCGCTTACAAACATCTCTTCCGCCTCCCCTAAAACAGAGTGTGTACACCACACAAAGCCGCATGAGCCGGCAGTTTTGTATTTGTCTTGAGTAGTTAATTGCTCTTTATTTTACACACAGCGGGGAGGGCGGTTGTTTAACAGTTGGTCAAATGGACGGGAATTATTGAATTTCTTATTTGTTATTCGGTAAAGTTGTTCTGGAAGGCTCGCTTTATACGGAACGGAGGGTTTAATGAGTCCTCGAGAGGATAATCGCGTCGGTTTACATTTCAATATGAAATAGAGAGGAAATAATTCGAAAACGGGCGATTCATAGGATATGAATCTATGATTGTACAATCAAGTGAAAAGTGTTCTGTTTTCTGTATTGGAAGGAGGGTGCTTTACTAAGTTCACAGCCTAATTGGGGGGTTTGAAAAAGATTATTTTTTTGATCTTATTATAAGTTTTATAACAAAACATTTTGTTCGTTTTTTGCAATAATTCGAAAGTTATATCAAAATAAAAATACAGTACCGAAGACACGTAGACAGCTTCCAAACAAAAGCAAGCGCGTGTGACGTCAAAATGTGAGTTTTCTCCAATGACGTCCTACTCCGCTACCTATTACCATTATGTCTCTCTAGATTGGGTTACTTGTGTAACTAGTGTATATTTGTTGCATGATAGACGATGGATAAAGTTTGCAGGTCGAGACAAAGTCTGCCATCAAAATAGATACGTTTTTGTGGAATACATCTAACAGTCAAACATATTTTATTAGACTGCCCACAGTATGAAACTACAAGATTACCATTGAGCTTGTCAAGCTGACTCAATACTTTGAATATAAAAAAATAGATTATTTGAAAAGTAGTGGTTTATTAAAAAAAGATGAACATTCATATTATCCTTAGCTTGATCATCTTTTGAATAATAACCTCGTAGAACTGGTAATCCCTCACTGTTTACGCGGCTATGACCAAGTAGTTAATGCCTCTAAAAGATGTTCGAAATTAAATGACAAATTCCACTATTCTGATCAAATATGTATTGTTGAAACAACTTTCTCGGCGCTATGGTAGCTCAACGGCTACCCTTTCCACCCTACAATATCCAGGCTCGATCTCAGGGCTTGTTAACCTTTTTTTTTTCTTGGTAAAAAAAATTTAAAAAATTTGGCAAGCTCTGGGATCAAATCTGGACATTGTAGGTTTGTTGTTTCACAATCTAATTCTAAGATTCAAAAACATATTTATTTCGATCGTAGACTTCGTCTCGAGCTGCAAACTTCATTCATCTCGCAACAAATATATACTAGTTACACAAGTAGCTATTTTCACGATTAGCTAGGAATCTAGAAAACATAATTGCAATAGGTATCGGAGTAAGACCTTGTTGGTCAAAACTAGAATTTTGACGTTACAGGTTTTGTTCGGGAGTGTCTTCGGTACTGCGGCCTCTCCCATTACATACAAGTGACGTCTGAGGATGTTTTGGACAGATAGCAGGCGCAGAAGTAACCTTAGCTTCTGTACGCCGACTTTATTCCAAATTTTGAAATGTTTGTTGACAACCAGCATGGAGTCTAAACATTTGGGATGGTACGAGGGTTGCTCTATACCTCCGTCAATCCACCAGTACGCAGACAGCTGTTTCACGCTTATTAGCGATCATCAGTGCGCCATAGGTCGATTGACGAAAGTAGAGAGCATCAATTTTTCCATGTTTAATAAACATGTGAAAGATGTACGAGTAAGACAGATGGGATGGTATTATTGGAAACCGTATAATAAACTAATTTTTCCAAAAATTTTTAAATGAAAATTTGGAAAACCTGCTGAAAAATTTACCACTGGAGTTTTTAAGAATAATGTGGTTACAGTTAGATGTAGCGAATACACTTTTCAGTACTAGAGGCCGAAACAGCAGGTTTCCTGCCAATTGTTTCATCTGCGAGTCACGCCACCTACGATTTTCCCAATTCCTAGCAGATATTACGGAATAATTACAAAATCGTAAATATCTTGAGGACTGTCAAAGATAGAACCACGTATGCCTAGATAAAAGTGAAAGAGAATTTAATTTCGCATCCACTGATGTGAAACTTATTATACCGTCCCATTTGAAAAAAAGTTTTTAACGTTTCAAACTTTTCAAATTTGAAAATTGCTGGTTTATTTGTTTAATGTGCTTTCAAACAATGTTCTTACTGAGACACAAGTAGGTTTCGTGATCGTTTAAAAGCCGAAAACCGCATTTTTCTGTCGTACCTAGTTTCCGAGATACTAAGATTTTTTGTAAGTACTACAAATGTCAAATTTTATAAAGATTGCTGAATAACTTCGAAAATAGGCTTCGTAGACATAAACTATTGTTAACAAACTGGACCTAAAAATTGATGGCGAATTCAAAAATGTAATAATATACAGGGTGTTCCATTAAAAATTAGGAAGTTGAAACCTACTTCCGGTATAACCGGATGTCCGCCATCTGTGAAATTATTTGCTGCAAGTAGAACATTTGAAAAGAAACATCTTTTATTCAAGTTTTTTCTTCTAGTTTAAACGATAGGGCGGCTAGAGAGCACCGCGCCCTTATTGGACCACCCTGTAGAAACTTGCCACTTGGCACTTACCACCTGCCGGGCAACTCAACCACTTGCCACACGGCGAGCAGTCGGTTAGTATTCGCCAAATGCCGCATCTCTGACGCAGCCTTAATATACATATATGTACAAACTAATCTTGATGATCCATCAATATTTCACCAAGTTTCGCGCAAAAAGTATTGGAAAAATCAAGCATTAGGCGTTTTCTTCGCCTGAGAAGGGTTCTCGAGCCCTGATATCGGGCGTCGCAGGCACACAGCAGGTGGAGAGCCCTTCGGCAAGGCTTCATTAAAATTCCATCCAGAGAAGCCAACAGTTGTAGTGCTAGTGGTGGGATGAATCGCGAATCCAAGAGGCTTATCCAGCACAATCATTTGATTTATGATCTCATCGGAGCTGAGCCGGATGCGAGGATCGATTTAATGTGTTTTGCAGTTAGGCCTAAACTGCTATCTGCATGCTCATAGTCCAGGAAAATTAGTCGCGCCAACTACCTGCAATGTCTGGCTGTAGAAGAAACAAAGCTCATGCCTTAGCAGTCATGTGTGCGTTTGCAAGATCACGTTGTTGTTATTATTTATTAGCCCATTCCTGAGAAAGGCAAAAAAGCCGATCCCATCGTTTATAGACCTGATGTGGCTCTTCTCAGCATCATGTCTAAGGTTATAGAGACTAGCACATAGCGCCTGAAATACCTGAACAACAATAACATCATAAATGATCGTCAGTATGGCCTCCGTAAGCATAGGTCTACGGGTAACCTCCTGGCCTACGTCACACACTTGTTGAACAGAGCAATTGAAAATCATGGATGATTTCGTGTTGTTTGCACTTGCAATATCGAAGGCTTTCGATGTAGCGTGGCATGAGCGACTTCTGGTCAAGCTTGCTGTCTACCAACTACCACCTGGCATACTCCAGTGACTGAATAGCTTTTTGTTGAACGACCGATCTCTATTTGTTGTAGTCGAAGGCTGGTCATCAGATGTATTTTTAATAAATCTGTCCTAATCACTACACTGTTTCTGATGTAGTAGTAGTAGTAGTAGTAGTAGTAGTAGCTTTATTTTCACGAAAGTACAATGTACAGGTGAATCGTTAAAAACACATAGAGTCTATACATTAAAATGTGTACCCTTAAAATGTTCTACACTATAAAAGCAATGCTTCAGAAGAAGCTTCTTTGTGGCAATCTTGAAGCGACAGTAATCAAGACTTCTTATGTTTAGAGGAATACAGTTATACAAATCAATTTTTAAAGAGTTTTTTACTGACTTATTTAGTCTATAAAAGGGCATTCTGACGGCATTAGAGTTCCTTGTGTTATAGTCATGGAAGTCAGCTCCAACAGCAAGCTGATCTAGCTGCTTATGCACCTCCAATATAGACGCGTGAATAAAGATGCAAGGAAGTGGCATTATTTTGAGATTAATAAAATGCTGCTGGCAGTGTTCTCTCCAGCTTAATCCCAGAAGGACTCGCACAGCTCTTTTCTGCAACACAAATATTTTTTGGGCATGGCTAGAGTTGCCCCACAGCACAACACCATAAGTTAAATGGGAGTGGATTAGCGCAAAATAACTTGAAAGTAGTATATCAAAACTGAGTACTTTCTTCAAATTACGGAGAACAAAAATATTTTTTGATAATATGTTTTGTAGGTAGCAGATATGATCATTCCATGAGAGCCTATCGTCAATGAGTAATCCTAAATATTTTATTGATTTACCCTCAATGTAGTTGTTATTAGTAGAGAAAACAATGCTATCAGTTTTTTCTCTATTGAGTAGCAGTGAGTTCATAGTGAACCAGTCATTTGCATTATGCAGTGCCTCATCACTGTTGATTTCTAATGTATGTAGGTCTTTGTTGCTAGTGATGATGGTGACATCATCAGCATAGGCAACACACTTATATGGTGATAGATATCTGAATATATCATTGATATATACTATAAAGAAGAACGGGCCCAAAACTGATCCTTGGGGGACTCCTCTGTCTGTTAACATGAATTTCGAAAACTGTCCGTTCGCATTAACACATTGCCATCTGTCTTTGAAATAGGATTTAATAAAGTCGAGGGGTAAGCCACGTATTCCATAACACTGCAGTTTACTGATTAATATTTCAATAGATATAGAATCAAAAGGGCGATTCCATTCTCGCGGGTCCAACATTTTTACGGATATCAAGTGCGTTTACGAATAAAATAAAACGAGGCTTAATGAAATTATTCTCTGAACAACTACATATTAACCTATTCTCTTTCGATTTGGCTAAAAAAGTTGAAATGAGATATGGTAGCATTCACCACGGAGCTTTGAAGTGCTATCGCGGGTGTAACAAAATTGGCCCTACCTTTCCAGATCGGAGTACAAAAACACATAAGTCTGTTAATTGTGAAACATTTATTATATTATGCCTCCAAATTTTTGAGGACACTAAATCAAATAGCTGATCTGAACAAAAGACATATGGAAAACAAAAATAAACTCTTAATTATTCGCTTTTGCAGCAATCGCGGGTGCAACGTCCAATAATCGCGGGTGCAACGCGTCTAATTTAAGTTAATATAAAGATCATTTTAAACATACATATAAACTAAACAAGAGACCAAAATTGTATATGACTAACTATGATACTTATTTTTCACATTACTTGATTATTTCCTTTCAAATACGTCGATATTTGCGGAAAATTCGGTAAAAATATGATTGTCAATAAACTTCTTCTTTGTTGCTTCCAATTTTGCAAGAAAATGTCTTCAAATGGAACATCTGCTATGTAATAGACAAGGCAATGTTCGGATAGACCTAAAAAAGTTATTTATGTCGCTATGTCTTCCTTCACAGGTCAGTGGACAGTCTATTATGAATTCAACAGATTTTTCAATTTTACAACCCGCCACCGCCAACCACCCCAAATTGTATCCCCACCCAAAAAAAAGTAGAATATGTTCAGGAACACCTAATACGCGTAAAAACGAAGTTTGGAGAATATTTGAAATTTTTCTGTTTTTGCTAATTGCTGCACTGGCACTGGCATTTACAAAATTATAGCATTACCTACTACGACCCCACAGCATATCGCTACCCAAATTTCATCACAGACAGACAGACAGCCAGACAGACCGACAGACAGACAGACTGACAGACAGACCGACGGAAATGAGTGACGTGGATTTTCGAAGACATCATAAAACGCCCAAAAAGCGTATTATCTCAAAATCAAAAATTGGTTACTGAGATTACGAGGCTAAAAAATCGCGACAGACAGACCGACAGTTAAACAGATAGACCGACAGGCAGGCAGACCGACGGAAATGAGTGACGTGGATTTTCGTTATATAGACATCGTAAGACGCCCAAAAATCGAAAATGTCTGCGATCACAGTACTCCCCCCCACCTATCGATGCGGGAAGTAAAAACAGCGAGATATCAACAAATTCGCCTATTATACGTTGATAATTAACCCAGTCATAGCGCGTATTAAAGCCAAAGTCTTAAGTAATAAAAAAACTGATATAAATGACACCATAACTATAGGGATCAAAAATGTTGCACCCGCGATGCTAACTGCGATCGCGGGTGCAACCAATTTGAGTCGACTTTTATTTTAATCCCACTTAGAGCACAATTCAATTTTTGAATGACTTAAGTTTCTCTATAACTTCTTCTTACTTTTATAAAGTCTCAAAGCATTAACCCATGATGTCTGTGAGAAAACTTAACTTTTATATCTTTTGTATCGCGGGTGCAACAAGCTAGCAGTGGCGCCTGGTAGTCACTAATACTTGAAAAATAATAACAAGTAGTTACATGTTTTTGTATGAGCGAATAGAGGAGTATTTCCACTAGTGGCAAAATATAACGTCAAACGGTCCAACTGTGTGTAACGGCCATTAAGGGCTACTTATTGCAAGTTGCCCATTTTCAGGCAGCAGCTAATCTATGAATGTTAGCATTTCTGTGCACGACAGAAGCTTAAATATAGACATTGGTCCACAAAAACTAGTTTTAGTATTAAATATAGGTCTTTTTCTTTGTACTGACATTAATAAAAGCAATAACAACTGCGATTCAGAATTTGATGTTAGGAATCGTCTACAGCGGAATCGCCCAAAAGCTTTTGACAGGTCACATAGAGTTAATTGTGCATGTTCTCCTTTTTCCAAGCCTTCAATGATTACATCAACTACATTTTTAATAGCTGCTGTTGTGGAGCATTTAGCTCTGAATCCATATTGGCTAGAGTGTAGAAAACCGTGACATTCAAAGTACTTGAACAATCTTTGTTTCAGAATTATTTCAAATATTTTAGAAAAAAATGGGATTATTGTAATTGGCCTATAATTATCCAAGTTCTCCAAGTCACCCTTCTTGAAAACCGGTGTGACGACGCTTTTTTTAAAAACAGATGGGAAGTTTGCTTCGGTAATACATAAATTATAAATTTTAACCAATAAGCTGACATATATGTTGACGGTTTCTTTAATGATCCTAGTATTAATTGTCATGACCAAAATAAGTATTACAGCATCAAAATTAACTGTGGATAATTTGATAACATCTACGTTGTGAAAATACTAAGTATTACTTAGCTCTTATATAGGTATTTTATAGATATTTTATTAATAAATTGATTTTCAATGCATATTAATGTATATGGACTGAGGTCAATTGTATGTGTATGTGTATAGACATTGAGGCCCTTAATGTAAACATTTTTTTTAATTATTACATATATGTATGTGTGTGGGATTGTGTGTGTGTGTTGTGTGTATTTGAGAATGTGTGGGCACATGTGTAAAGGTACTTGATCCATTTTTTCTACAATTAGTTTAGATGTAAACTCACGCACAAGCTCTTTGCTTTCTGTGAGTAATCATATTTATTTGCTAATTATTTATTTTTCCTAAGATTATATTTATATTTGAAAAAAAAATGCAAATAAATATTATTATTATTATTATTATTATTATTATAGATATCAGTTGACGAGGAATTTTTTAAGTTATCAACCGCATCAAGTACTTCTTGCTTCGTTATAGGCAATAAGAAAAAGGAATGTTGGGGAGTGGGTATATCGTTCATGAGTAAAGACGGATCAGCATCAGATTTTAAAATTTCAACTATTCTGGCAGAAATGGAAGTGAAATATTCGATAAATTGATCAGCTGAAATATCACTCGACGATTTGATATTCTTTTTGTTTCTCTCATAGTTCACTATTTTCCAAGCATGTTTAGCCTTACTGTTTGATTCACGCATGTAACTGTCGTAAGCGATGGTTTTTTCAGTTCTTATAGCATGTGAGTATTTGTTTTTGTATGAGTTGTAAGCAGTAAAGTCGCGAGTGATTTCACATACAGTTTTAATACCGGACAGAGTATCCCGCATCTGTTTGAGTTTTGGTGTATGCCAATCAACAGGCGGTTTTACATCCGAACTGTGGAAACTACGTAATGGGAAGTGTTCTTCGATTAGAGTTACAAACGTGTTAGTTAAGAAACGTGCTAGTCCTTCAGAGTTAGAACCGTCATGACATTCGTCATGTATTTGCCAATCTACCTTGAGTAATGCATCTTTAAAATTTACGAAATTATTTTCGGAATAGCAACGAGCTTGTACTTTGTGCTCCGTATTTGGAATATCTATGTTTCTGATAATTAAGTATTGTCCTTTATGATCAGAAATACAAGGATCAATAACGTCGGCTAAAAATGAGTTTTCTGCAAAATTCAAAATAATATTGTCAATACATGTCGCAGACACTGCAGTTACCCTGGTGTACTTTGAAATAGAGATTCTCATATCATATGAAGTGATTAAGTTACGTAGGTCCTCTAATGCCGTAGATGACAGTTTAAAATTAATATTAAAATCACCGACAACAATCACATGTTTAAAATGATTAAAACAAAAATCAAGAAGTTGCTCTAATAGATCCATAAAAATTTTAATATCACCATTGGGTGACCGATAGGTGGCGATAACAACAATTTGCTTACTGTGTATTTTAATTGCACAAAATTCAGCATTTACCTCACTACAAAACTTGCTGACATCCAAATTACTATATTTTATATTCTTTTTTGCATAGATGGCGACACCTCCTTGTGCCTTTAAGTTCCTACAAAAATGTGCGCATAACTTATAATTACATAGGTTGATGCATTCCAAATATGATTCAGGTAACCAATGCTCAGAGAGGCATATGAAGTCATAATTATATTTGCTTATAAACAAGGATAGTTCATTCACCTTATTCGTTAGGCATTGAATATTTATATGGAACAATGATAAAGATAAGCAATGTGAGGTTTTACTACTACTAGGTAAAGAAGTTGAGTTATTTACATGATTAACAACACTATTGCGAAAGAATGGAGATGGTATGGTCTCACCATCTATACCAAGTTCTTCATTTGAATCTATACGTGCTGTTGAGGATCCTGCTGGGGCGGTATCCTCCTTTTCGCAAAAAACCGGCTAACTACTACTCCACTGGGCCAGACATCTTTTTTCCACGCATCCTTCAGCTGATTACTTCGGATATTAACTTTCATGGAAGCA
This sequence comes from Callosobruchus maculatus, assembly GCA_951848785.1. NCBI lineage: Eukaryota > Metazoa > Arthropoda > Insecta > Coleoptera > Chrysomelidae > Callosobruchus > Callosobruchus maculatus. The sequence continues at coordinate 76,981 of CATOUR010000289.1, forward strand.
TATATTTCTGGGTGCATTGATATATGGGGTTCGCAGCTAACTCCTGGAAAATTTTCATTCAGTATCTGTTCAAGGTCTTCAGGCTTCGTATTGGGTTGAAGCCTGGAAACATGAAGTGATATATACTTCGGTACAGTCTGCACAGTATTCAGGTTTTGGTTTCTTCCAACTATGAAACGACGTCTTCTTTTAACCTGTTTCCATCCGTCTGGGGCATTGTTGTTATTCTCTGGTAATTCCTTTGATAAGTTCTGAATCTCCTGAACTTTTAAGACACTCTGCGCCTCATGTATTGCAGCTTTCACCTGCTCAGGCCGTATTTGATTATTATTTGTTTTTGCACTTTGTTTATGGTTTTGGGTCGGTTTAGCGAGGT